>JAHPZR010055974.1:0-77500 GCA_019787425.1 Platygyra sinensis | reverse complement strand
TTTTCAAGCGAAATTGAGTGGGTGGTTCTTAGAGAGACAGCCTCTTAATTCCCCCCGTAACTTGCACTTCTTTACCATGGACAACAATAACTTGTGCCAGTGGAACGTATGCAGAACGGGACGAGGAATGTGACTTGCGGATGATGTCACGCGCGTCTGTTGGGTGACAAGTTTTCCATGTTTTGTACTCTCGGCAACTTTCGTGGCCAGGCAATGCTTTGATGCAGGTTATATTTCCAGCACTTATTTCTCTTTGGAAGAGCGTCTTTGCGGTTTGTCTCCTAATACCATCATCATTGGCGAAATTTTTAACGACCTCTGGATCCCACAAATAACAGCAACGAACGTTTTGAAGGGGTTGATCTGTTTTTTTGCCAGTTCCAGAGGTCTTGCCTAGTTTAAAGGAGCCTTGAAGTATGTCGTTATGTTTTTTGGAGCCTTGTTCCGCATCTTTTCTGTAGAAGGGTCCTTCATTTTCATTGGTGGCTTTTCCGCTATAAAAAATTGAAGGGTATCTTGATGGTACTTAGAATGGCTGTGTTCCTCAGCTTGAACAATACCAGAAAAGCTAAGGATGGCAGTGCCGTCTAAGATACCCTGAATCGTGACCTGCTTTGCTTTCAGCTTATGGTGCTTTTCATGGTTTTCTATGGGCCATCTCTGGTGCAGAATACAAATTTCACACTTGATGGTGCTGCCACTGATGTGTGAAAATTGTGGAAAGTGCTCTCCTTGTTCAGCGGCCTGAACATGTTCGGTTGCAAGACTTCCAACTATCGGTGGAGGACAGGCGACTGACAGAAATGCTCTCATCCGAGAAACGGCAAGTGAAGAATTTACTCCTGCAGCTTCAATTGGGCTACCAGATACTGCCTTACTATTCGGGAAGACCTCCTGAAGAAAGCTTTGGAATGTCTTATAACTTCCAGGAAGTTGCGAGGGAAGCAGTTTCTTTATCGCTTTATGGTGCTGGCGATAAAAGCGTTTTGCAGTGTCCTCTTCTCCTTCAGTGACTGAAAATGATGCTTCTTTACTGACAGGGTATTCTAGGTCGCTTTGTTCTTCTGGGCTATCTTCTACTTCAATAGGCTTAAAATTCTTCTCTTCTCTTTTAGTGCTGCTTCCGTTGCTACTTCTTCATCCACTGGACCATGGTGCTGGCAGTGTGCTCTTCTCCTTCGGCGGTTGCAAATGATGCTTCTTTACTCTCAAGGCTTTCTACATCGCTATGTTCTTCTGAGCTATTTCCTACGTCAGCAAGTTTAATTTTCTCCTCTCTTTCATTGTTGCTGTCATCGCTTGCTTCTCGGTTGACGGGGCCAACAGATACGCGCACTGGTTCTCTTTTAGTGTCTACTTCAGGAGACGGTTCGTGCATCATGCTTTTGACAACGTCATGTGATTCACCTTCGATTGTTTCGTCGTCTATGTCTCCACGTACCTCTTCCTCGGCGACACAAGGAACAATATTAATGTCTTCATCAACATCATGGCTTGAAACTTCGCCTGCGCCGTTAGTTGCCGTGGCTATTCTTCTTAAGAAACAGTAACCAAGTCGTTTCTTCTTCCTTATCGCAACTTCTACCTTGGCATATGGCTCAGTGGAGAAGACGTACTGGCCAAGGTAGGAAAAAAATTTATCTCTGTACTCTTCTGGTACAGCGTTATCCTCCTTAAAGTGTTTCCAGATGTCTTCCTTTCGAACAGTATCTCGTTCAACTCCTTGTGAATAGTTGTTTCTTATCCATTTCTTCAAATGATTAGAGTCAATAGTGCGGGCCTAGGGTGCATGGGTTGATTGTATTATGAAAGCTAATCCTCTAAAGCCATACAATTTTCGCTTTCTTTTTATACGGATAATCTTTTCTCGAAAACCCGCCAACGAAAAAGCGTTGCCAAGAAGCCCTAAAAAATAATCCCTCTACTTGTCGACGCTGTCATAAACTGATTGGTAACTGTGCCAAAACCTATCTTTTTCTATTATGCTCTCAGCGTCATACCTAAAATTGTTCTTAAGCCATTCTATGATCTTGCTTGTTGATACCTAAGAAGAAAAGCCTGATGTGAGATACATGCCGAACACAGTCAGTGTTTGAGCTTTCCGAATCGTAGCTGAGACAAGGTAATTTTCATGTACCCAACCAGTGGAGCTTTAGGTGCTTTCCCAATATACTTTTGTTTCAAATAGTATTATAAAAACAGGTACTTTTCATGTTGAGGCAAGGAGGTTTTGACCTGAAGCTTCACAGCAGAATTCAGTAAAAAGTACGAAAAAAGGAAATCGGTTGTCAAGACAATGTGAAGGTGTGTGGATGGAACTAAAGAAGGTGGTTGAAGCAAACTCGCGTATCTGAGGCTAAGACCAATTTGTATGAAGCAATACGTGTTCATTAATCATATTATAAATATCTAAGGATTTCACGTAACTGAGGTAAAATAGCAAAGACCAATTGTATGAAGAAACTTGTGTCCATTAAACATTTTATAAATAGCTAAGGATTTCACGTAACTATGGCAAAATGTCTAAGACCAATTGTATGAAGCAAGTTATGTCCATTAATCGTGTTAAAAATATCTAAGGATTTAAGTACCTTGCTTTCCTGTTTCTTTTCTGAATTCATCAAGCCGCTGTGAGAGAAGGAAAAATAATGTGTGAAGCCACGTGGCTGCAAAAACTAGGCTATGACTGTTCTGACGCTAACCAACACTTTGCAAAAAATCATTTATACAATGAACTGAAAATATCTAATATTCTGTAATTAATAAAATGATATATGTATTGTATCCTTACCTCGGCCTGGAACAATGCGATATCTCTTCACTCTTCCAAATCACATGAAAGATCAATAGAAAGAGCTGCAAAAAAGATTAAATATCTTCCTTTAAAAAGCATATTAGCCAATCATAATAGCAAATCATAAAAGCAATCAGTGATCAGCAATCACAGACCAGCACCCTTTTCGCATACATTCGGCGCTTCCAACAAATTAGTACAAAAATTGCAAACACACCTGTTATTTCTACTAAGTAGTTCGAAAGACCTCACTGCAAAGTGTACAGGAAACACAAAGTTGGCATCCTTTTGGAATAATTTTGGTGCTTGCAACAAATCACGGCAAAAGCTCGCAAACACACCTGGTATTTCTGACTACCAAGTAGTTCGAAAGACCTCACTGCAAAGTGTGCAACTAAGAAACACAAAGTTTGCATCCTTTGAAATAATTTTGGCGCTTGCAACAAATCACGGCAAAAGCTCGCAAACACACCTGGTGTTTCTACCAAGTAGTTCGAAAGACCTCACTGCAAAGTGTGCAAGAAACACAAAGTTTGAATCCTTGTAGAATAATTTTGGCGCTTGCGACAAATCACTGCGAAAGCTCACAAACACACCTGGTATTTCTACGAAGTAGTTAGAAAGACCTCACTGCAAAGTTCGCATCGTATCATGCAAAGTTTGACTTAACTTGACTTGACTTGACTTAGTACATCTAGCAGGAAATACATTAGAGAATTATTACAAGATGCCCTACAGCCTTAACTCTCATTTACGTGAATGCAAAGAAAAATTTAACCTCTAATTTAGATGCTGTACAAATTCTACCTGTACACACGCAGTGGCAGACTGTTGACTTCATTCTGCACAAGAATCAGGCTTGTACAAGTCCACATGGAACCTTGCAGATGTATATGTTTTCTTGACCCCATCTTCGACTGTGGTGGTCAAGACTAATTTCTTATAATTTATTACACAAATGGACTGTAACACTGACAACCTACTGAGTCAAACTACAATGCACACACCGGCTGTGTATGTGACTCAATTTCTTTTATGGTGTGCAAAAAGTTTTACCTTCAGGGGTGTCTCTATTCGAAGCGCTGTAGCGATTTCGGATTATAGCCAATAAACTCTATATAAAATTTAAGCTAATAGAACTAGCTATTCGAATATTTCATTAATTACTCCAGAAAGGGAATCAATGAAATTTGCCACCGAATTTAAACTCGAAGGTCTACTGAATTCATCGTTTGAAAGCTTTAACGAAATGACAGTTTTGTAATTAGTGACTTTGATATTTTTTTCAGTGAAAATCTGAAACCCAGAAGCTTAGAAAACATGTCGGTTGGGGTTTTCCTTTATTCCCTTGCGTTCGAATGTTAAGGAATTTTCAAATTCTTGACCGCATAGCCTGCGAGCAGGCTCACCTTTGAGTCACACACGCAAGCGGCGAGGAGAAAAGCGATCTGGCGGGAAGGAGTCTGATTACTGCTGAAAAGTGCTCCAACGTAAGCCTGATCGCAGGCTACGACCACACGGAAATGGCTCTCAACGAAAAACGTTTTTTTTTATTAGTAGCTATTTCTCCAAAACGTTTTTGTTGAATATAAGTTATTCTAGCACCTGTCCATACTTTTAATTTAAATTGAACAAACTGCCATATGCATTGAGTTGTAACTCTTGATAGTATGCCCTTCAAGACAGAAAATAGACTTCACGAAAACAGCGCTAGCCTGCGTAGCAAGCGTTTCCGTGGAGCAAAGAGCGAAGAACGGGGTTTTCAGCGTTTTGCCCGCGCGAAAAATGGGGCGAGAGCAAAAATAGGAAGGAAGGGGTGGGGGAGGGGAGCAAAGGAAACGCTTGCGGACAAACCCCTTGATTTTGAAAACCTCCGTTTGCCAGCGAACGGAACTCGTGATTGGCTGGGCTAGTCAAACATTATTGACATGTGTCAAACAAAGGTCTTAAAGTTCCGAGTGCCGGAAAGAAACGTTCGAAGCTTGTTTACAAAAAGCCGGCGTTAACTTTCCTCATGAGATGAGTATTTGTCCGTGAGCTTCGACAATACGGTAGAAATCCTGTAGTGCAATGTCAACGCTTTGGTATTTTGAAACCTGACTATTACTGCAAATGCAATTGCGACACAATTTGCAGCTGCTCCTTTAATTTTAACATCACTTTCTTGAATGTCGACCCGCGCCTAGGACGAGATAATAAACCACGGAACAGAAAATTCGCACTACTGCATGGGAAAACTGAGTGATTTCGCCTGGCTTGTTTCGTGGCATCCTTGCGGATTTTATCATGTAGGTACTCTGACATTTCATTAGAAGCATTTTTGTTGAGAGAATTTAGAACCTCTGGGTACAATTCTGAATGATTTGTTATCGTGAGCCGCGGCATGCCAGTTTTTATTTGCCTTACCAAACATTTAATCTTCTCAAGCACAAGGATTACACAAACGCGACTTGAATACTTCTCACAGATCACCCTTGCGGTCCTTCCTTTTAGACGGATTGAGTAGAAATATAGCTCGATCATAAGTTACCAAATTTAACTTTGAAAGCCTGCATTAGTCGCCCGGAGTCATTGACATTTCTCCGTCGTATGCTCTTTGTTTCAGATATATTTTGACAGGTTAAAGTTTGTTTTGGTTCAAAGTTCACTTCCGCTACCGAAGGTCGAAGATTTAATCGGTTAATTTATGACAGCATGGCATCTCAGTGTGCGTGTGGGTGGTTTTCAAAATCCAGGGGTTTGTCTGCAAGCGTTTCCTTCCTTCCCCTCCCCCTCCCCCCTCTTTTAATCGCTCCATTTATCGCCCTGGGATTATTTGCTCCCGAACTGCCCAGTCACGCTTGCTACGCTGGCTAAAACAGCGCTTGGGAAAAAATCTTCACCACGTCGTGAAATGAACACCGCCCCAAAACTCTTCTATTGACGATCGGCGTATCAGTCACCTATTGTGGATTTCCTCACCACTCAGCCCACGCTAACACTCGTGCTCCAAATGGTATATAATTTTTTGGCATATTCTCCGGCTTTGACTATGTTTTTTTTATAACTGAAAAACTAAGAGTACACAACCTTTTAATATAAAGCAGCCAAATGTTTTGCATCCAATATGACCAATATTTCCCGCGCAAACCACTCTGGTGAACGTGGTTTATATCCCATTTCCTGGGCGACTATTCATTTCTCTGAATTGTGCTTTTTTTGCTCGAAATGGAGAAAATAACAATCTAAAATTGTATACCCTGAACGTACGAGTAAATATTAAAATCAGTCAAGTGAACATATGTACAATTCACTTTTCGGTGATCTACTCTTTACGAGATGTTTCCCAACAGGTAAGACCGAAAGAAAACAAATGCCCTCATGTATTGTTTAACTGTATTGTTGTCGGTTTCTACCACACACAGATGCATGCTTTTGCCCTTATTCCAACTGCCTGAAGGTATTTTCTGTATTATATCTTCATTTAGAATTGCCAAGCGATTAGGCAAAGGAATGTGGGTTCATAGCAGACCATTTATGCGAGCTTAGGCATGGAAGGACTTGGAAATCGTCACATTATCGAGATTAAACCTCGGAACGTATTCTGTGTTCTTTTAGAATTACAAAGTGATTACATAAAGTTATTATTCAACAAATTGTAACAGTATCCAAATATGGTCATGATGCTGTCGATATCTGTCATCCGTAGGTAACAGATATCCAGCGATATACGTAGCTTCGTACGTGGGAAGAAAAAGTGAAGTGAAAAAATGTCGACAGAAAGATTTAAAAATGTTACGAGTTTTGTTATCAATTTGTTGAATAATAAAACAATTATCCTGCTCAATCTCGCGGAATATCATCTGATTTTAACCAACTCGGCCTACGGCCTCGTCGGCTAAGTATCAGACGATATTCTGCGCGATTTTGCAGGATAATTGTTAATTATACAGCTCTGCTGATAGCCGATAATTTTCCATAATTTTGCGACATTGACGAGCAAAAATATATATATAATTTGAGTCTCCCATGTAAAGAGGGTTCTAAAATTGAAAAGTAAGCAGACTTTTTGCATTTTCATCTCGGTAGCTTGCTTTGTTTCGAAAATAGAGCAGTTTGAATTTGCGATTTTTTTTTTTGGTCCGTGACATAAAGATGTCTGCTGACAAGCATGTCACTTACATGAAAACATTCGTCTATGTGAATGTTGGAGAGATCAACAGAGAGAACAAAGCCTTTTTAACTCGTTTCCGGCCGCAATCTTGGCGTCCTGCACGCATATTGCGAGTGTTACATTTTGCCGAATAACTCCAGCACGGGATATAGTACAGTCCTGAGACTTTGGCTTGTTGTTTATTCATAATCTATTGAATGGTTGAAGATTATTTTTCTTGCGCGACTGAAAACTCTCTATACATCCCGGGATACCGGTATATACAAGTTTGACAATATTTCCACTTGCGTTCTTTTGTTATATCCCAGATATCCGGCGTGCGCTTGGCCTGCATGTTCGTGGCAACTGTGTATCGAGGCGTGACAAATAGGGTGACACGTTTTACAAGGAAACCAGAAGAGGCTTAGAATAGGGGGATTTCATTCTATGCCTTAGCTCGCACGAAAAGTACTCAACTACTAAGCTAGTCCTTCTCCTAATCACTTTTTTTTGTCCGGCCTTTCATAAGAGTTAATTTCCCATTTTCCGACACTGGACAAACCATTCGGAATCGGGAATGGAGCAAGAGAAGTGGACAATTCATTTCCTCTTCAATTTATTTTCACACGGTCAGGTGTTGCCCTTAACTACAGCCTCACTATATGTTCGACCTAAGTCAGTTTTCACTGGTGAAATTTTTTGAAGCAAAACAAAACAAATATTCGGTATTTACAGCAACCGACACCGAGCCATCAACATATGTTTCTTATGGTGTTCATTTCCGGTATTTAAGGGTCATTTTGTTTCATACATTGCATTACAAGCAACAAGAAAGTAACGAGTATCGGCTCCAGGCACTGCGCATTGATTACAACTACTAGTTACAAATTTTAAAGGACCGAAAAGCGAAACCTTTAAATTTTCTTTCCCAGCAGCTTCATTAATCAGGTGTGTGACTCAAGGATTAATTTTTTAAATAAGCAGACAAAGGCTGTTTGGACAGGTGCTAATGAAATCAAGCCAGTCAACCAGACAACTAACATTTCAAATGGAGCAAGTGCTCAGACAAGACTGAAACAAACGTAAACAAAGTTTTCCGTCCATGACTCCAAAAATCTAGAAAAAGTTTTCTCGAATGCTTGAATATTTCTAAGGCCGATCTCATTTTAGGTCTGTAGTAGCGTGGAACTATTATTGAAAATTATTTGCAAAGGAAAGTCTAATTAGCATTGATTAATTTTTGACCAAGATAAATTACAGCACTCTAGAACTCTGTTGGACCATACAAATCATTCTCCTTGCTTGCAACTGATTAAGGCATTCACTGCCTCGATGGTATTCGTAAGTTTCTAATTTGCACGTATATAGAATAATTCTGACTTTTCACACGGACGCAAGCCTGGCGATGAACGTAAGTGGCCATCTACCCTGGGTGCCAGAGGTTTTATTTTTCTTAGCGAACGGAGACGCGACAGCTGTCAGGAACGCTTCGAGTTTGCCGATTACCAGTTACATAGGTGCAAATTTAGAACAACCCGAAATAGGAAAAACCTTAATTTTAAATGAAAATATATTTCTCTGGTATTGTCTCTTGCTCCCACCGGGTTCTTGTCAGAATGGACAGGCCCTGGGTTCCAGCTGTATTTTGTTTAGCGTTTTACTCCAGCATTATAATGTTGGTGGCCAAAACAGTTTACTGTATCAGATTTTTATTTACTCTGCCAAATGTTGAGGTTGCATAGACAACCACAGGTGACAACACATCTGCGGTGAACTTAGAAGATTTTGACACGAACACCCTTGCTAAGGTAGTCAATCATTACCCGCAAGAGAAAAAACCTTTCGTTTGGCACCCGTGGTAAATGGACACCAGATATCCTGACTTTTGGTAGAGGTTATTTAAATGTGGTGAGAATGAAAACAAATTAAAGGCGAACTTATCAAACTTGTGACCATTCTGAAAATCATCGCCAGTCGGTCTGTTCGGCACTTAATTTATCCATACAGTGATTCACTGGAAATCCCAGGTGAATTGGAAAACCATTGACTCTGTTGCCTGAAATGTGAGGATCAAAGCAAGAAAAAATTGTATGCTAAGATTGACTGGGTCTTTATATGTAGTGATTTGTGTCGCAACGCAATGTACATCGGAAATGAAGGAAAGAATTCCTATAGTATTGCCCGTCAAATGGACGAAATTATAGTGGAAATATCACTTTGTACCTGTGAGTGTGACCTGTGGAATCTGACCTGTACTTTAGACCTGCTCTCCATCAAGGTCTATCACGTTCAGCGGACAAAAAGATCAGCCGAAAGGTGTAAAGCGACGAGAAATTACATGATAATCGATCTGCTCAATGAACTAGTGATAGAAAATTTAAAAAAAAAATCAAATTTTCATGGATAAATGCACCGTAAATCTTTAAGGACCTTACTATTTTGGTAATTCAGGAAATTCATGAACACAATTCAAATACAGTAACTTTAGGAAGAAGCGCCGGGCACCGTGCAGTCAATCGAACTCAATTAAATAACTGCACTGGCGGTAAAGGACTTCATTATTTTTTAAAATAGTAGTCGCACATAGCATATAACTGCAGTAGCATGACAGTTTCCTCATCATTGTTCCCTTGACATACTCTATTATGGCGGTCATAACACAATTCTTCAGATTTTGCCAAAGATCAGACCTAGAGTTTTTCGCTATCAGCCCAATTACGTTTTGTTTAACACTTTCGGCTGCTTTGGCTCGGATGACTATTTCAAATTCCGTCGATGAGCAGATTCTCTCTATGTTGATTGAGTAATAATGAAAACTTAGAAAACAGTCGTCCTTACCTGCAACTTCTACTCCAGCTCCAGCTGGAACTATCGAGCCACACGGCTGGAGAAGACCCTCCCCATTTCAGTTCAAAATGCCTCTGCCACAAAACGAACACGAAAGAATAAGAAAAGAATTTGACCGTTTAATTTCTTCTAAAAGGCCTCAAGAAGTAGATGGAAATTTGTGCCAATAATACTTACCAAAAGGCCAATAAAAGTGAACACGCTTGCTGTCCAAAGTTTCAAAAAATCCCTAAAACACAGTCGGTCATTCAATTCTGAACAGAATGCTTGTTCGGCTAGTTTTTTTAGATTCAAATCCACTGCCAGAAAAAGTGCACACGCCTGTTATCTAACATAGCAAAATCCAAAAAACACACAGTAGAGTCAGCACAGTAACACATCAACTCTGAGAATGCTTATTCGGCGGGTAGAATCCACAACTATATGTCAACGGTCTGCTGTCTGTTTGCGCGCAGGTGAACAAAGCAGAGAGGAAATACCGATAACACTACAGCGAATAATGTAATTGCTTGTCAAGTAATTAAGTTAAAAATTTACTGACATATACAAGACTACAAAGGAGCCGAGAAAGAGCACACTTTAGCCAGAAGTCAGTGGGCGGAAATAAACTAATTATTTACTTGGGTCTCCCCAGTCTCCCAGTAACGCACGGAGTTGGTCTGAATTGTTTGCCAGGATCAGGAATAAAATAATTTTCCAGCAAGGACGGGAATTAGAACTCAGTCAGCCAGCAAATAAATAAATATTAAGGCTAAACCAGCAAGCGAAAGAATTGTTGTGAAGGAATGCCAGCCAGGAATAAGAAGGGTGAAGAGCGGTTATTTTTGAAGAGCGGTTCGTTGGGTACTCCTGGAAAGCCCTCTGAGTGATAAGCTCTGTGACAATCTTGGGTAAGTCAGACACCACAGACAGCTCATAGTGGTGTCCTGAACGGCAGATGACACAACACTCATGATCAAAGTTGTCAAGTAATGCTTTAGTGAAATCAATGGCATGACAGTAGTGATCTATAGCCCTGTGATTTGTGGCATTCGGATCCAACTTCCTCCTGACTTCTTTCAGTAGTCCATTGAAAAATTCAAGAAGAAAATCAAGGGGAATGTTATGTCCCAAACCTGACTTAAGCTATGCAGTTCTGTTCCAAACAAGTTCATGAGCATGTTTTGGTGAAAGCAGTGCATAAACTTGAAAAATCATCCCCAGAGCTTCAAGGGCATACTTTGTACTTCCTGGGTCATTTCTAAGGTAAGGTAGTTGAAACTTCCAGCATCTGAAAGTACGTTTACCATCACCCTCTTCAATGGCATCAAAAAATTCAAAATTAGCATGCCATACTCTAGCAAAGAACACTGATAATTGAACATATCATCCTTCTCGGGGATTTTGTCTGAAGGTGCTGAGTCACTTGGGAAGAGTAACCCTTGTGAATCTTGAGTTGGGACCTGTTGGTTATGGGAGGCTTCATGATCATGCATTCGTTTTCCCCTTGATGCAAAGGTTTTGCCACAACCAGGGAACAAACAAATATATCTGCCACAGTCTGTTTGTTGCCTGACCTCTTCTTCTTCTGCAGCTTCTGCTGCTAATAGGTTATTGAAAATGTTTTCAACATTTTCCCTTCGAATGACATAGCCATCTACAATGCGTGTGGCAATTTTTCGCAGATACTCCTTTTTCTCCATGTTACTAGCTTCAGGGAGATTTGGTTGGGAAAATTCACCCTTAGGGTATCTAAAATGTCACTCATCCCAAGCTCATGTAATGCAGCGGCTATGAGCCTTGCTTTAACTTCGAGGTCGAACAATTTTCTGCAGGGATCAACTGCTGCATCAACATCACTGCTGACATTCCTTCTGTTGATTAAATTTCTGTCGCTGTAGAGAGTGCATTTGTCTCCTGCTGATTTGGCGTTGTAGAAATTACAGAAAGCAACCTAAAAACAGATAACAGTACATACAAACATTAAACTATTTTTTTGCATGATTAGGAGACTATGCAAGTGAATAAATATGCAATATATTATTATTATTGTTGTAATAGGCCACTTGCACTAAGAGGTCATGTGACATCGTTTTAATGAAAATGAAAGTTACGTGATTTTCCCTTTGAAACACTATTAGTGAGTCACCTCCTAAACAAAATAATAGTGATTTGGGTTTTCAAACCCGTACCATTTGCTTAAAATGAGAAAGTCCGCAGTTGGTCACGTGACCAAAACTTGATTTTTTAAAATTAAGAATTACCGTTTTCTGATACAAATTTTGCACTTAAACTTCAAGGAAAATGTTGAAAAGATGATGCGGTAACGTTTATAGCACATCTGAACGTAACTATCAACATCTAACAAGATATAAACAAAAAGTAATTTTGGCCGCCATGTTGGAGGGCAAGAGTATGCCCTCCAACATGGCGGCCCATACAAATCATACTAATTTGTTGAAAAATCAAAGTTCCATAAAATATCTCCCTTTTATGCGTTTCCTCTCAAATTTCGTGTGTAAGATATTTTTTATGTGTTCTGTCAATTTTTGGCATCAGCAGGATTACAACTCATTGTTTAAGGGAGGCATTGGTCACGTGATCTCTTAGTGCAAGAGGCCTATTATCATCATCCTCATCATTTGAATTGCAAGTTAATGAATGTGCAATATATTTAGCAATTATTGAATGAGGCTGAGTAGGATATGAAGAACTCTGCAGATCAAGGAGGGTTTTATCCACAGAGGCCAAAGGCCAAGGTGGATAACACCCTCTGAGATCTGCAGAATTCTTTGTATCCTATGAAAGCCGAATTCAATAATTGCTTTATTTTTCATTCAAAATATTTCCCTGTTCTTAAAGAACTTTCAACATTTCACTCCTTGTTTTTGCGCTCACCAAAAATAACACAACCTTGTCCCCAGGTTTTCTAGGCCAATGGTTCAATAATCTGCAGAGGGCTGCACTTTTGAAATCATCGGTTCAATAATTTGCAGGCAAGAACTTCATGCTAGCCCACATATAGAGCACACTCCTGATATTGTCTTATCCATATATATCCATATATGGTATGTCTTATCCATATATGGATATGTGGGCTACAATGAAGTTCTGACCAATTTGCAGCGGGCTGCACTTTTGACATCATTGCTTCAATATTTGGTCAACAGCAGCTGCTTATGGTGAATTATGCATGTGGTTTTAACCAACGAGAAACAGGGAAATATTTTGAATGAATATTTTTATTTCAATAAAGATATCTACAATATATTTAGTTTCTATCACCCACCAACTGATACATTCCTTTCACAGTGACAGAGATGTCAAACCTTATTGACTTACCTCTTTTTATCTCAAATTAAAAATTATCATTGAACTGTGTGAAGTCAGACCAAAGTGCTTTTAAAGTGTAAGTATGTAACTAATTTTGTGATACTTATCTCACATGTTATCTTGCAATGGTGTTGCTCACTGAATATACTTTACTGAGTATGAACCCATTGGCAAAGCTACACATAATGTGTATGACTCATAAAGTCTGGCTTGAAGGAAACAAAATATTTTCATACCTTCAAAAACTTATTTCCTGCATGCCAGTCAGCAATTTCCAAGTGCAAACCTTCTAGATGTTCTTCGGGTGTAAAGCCATTTGGAAGCTCAAAGAGTGCATTCACACCACGTTCCACTGACAGTTGATCAGCCACTAAACCTTGAGAGGAATACACTCTGTTATCTCCATCACCACAGTAAGATACATATTGATGCAGTGCAGTCAGTACTTGCTGAATACCATCTGAGTCATTTTCATTATGGTACAACATTCCAAGAAAAGACTGCAAAGAGAAAACACAAACCATCCTGGTTATTTTATGGGTTGAGTGGTTTTCAGAAGGGTTAGGGCGAAAAACTGGGGGCATATTTATTCTACTAGAAAATTTCAAACTCTAACTTGTACTGTAACTGGACAGATATCCATAGATGCATGTTAATGAGATGCACTATTTATGACAAGCATCACCAAGTGTCCTCTTTCCCAGAAATTCACCAATCACACATAATTCTGTCAAATGTGAAGATGACACTTTGTGATGCTTATTTATAAAGAGCTTTGAATCTCATTAACCTGCATTTCAGGACATAAGTGTCACAGGCACATGAAAACAACAAGACTTCAAATGAAGACTATTAAATTCATTTTTCCCATCTCTACTTTTTCTGACTGTTCTGTGACTGGCTTTTGATGGGCCTGAATTATTATTTTTGTTCAAAAGTAGGCCTGTAAGTCATTTTTAAATAACTGTACTATGTAATACCATTTCTGATTTCTCAGCCATTTCCTTGCTGTACTGGTGTGGTATGTGCTTATAGACCACAGGCTTAAGAAAGGACAAACAGGGTATTTCCACAAGTGCTCTCTCAGTAAGAGTGATGTAGTTTTCCCTTTGCAGGTGGTGCTCATGGCGAGTTGGTAAACACACACCATTCTCCATCTGCATAACAGCATCTGCAGCGGGCTTCACACTTGACAAGTGGTTTTCTGAGACACGATTTTCCACTGACAAGTGTGTAACCCAGTGAACATCTATATTTCGATGCTGTTCGGTCATACTGTGAACTTGTTGTTTGAAGTTGAAGTTATCAAACACCAACTTTCTTCCTTTGTCAGCAGTGATTTCAGTAGACTGTTGAGACTGGCCTTCAGTTACTAGAGGAGGGGAACAGGTGCTAGATGGTGCCTCAGTCAGTGCTTGGTGTTGTTTCTGAAGTCGTGCTGTCTCATCTTTTACCTTCTCAACAGATGCAGCATATTCTTCTCCAAATTCATCCAGCTTTCTGTAATAATATGAGTGCCCTGTGGTTACTCTGAGGCAACCCAGTCAGCAAAGAGAAGCCTGAAAAAAATGATTAGTCTATGATCAGACATTTTACCATAAAAAGGCAGTTGATATATTATTATTCAATACATTAACATTTGCTACCTTCATTTTCTCATGAACTTTGGAATTATAGCTGTCTGTACAACACAGTAGGACATGTCAAAAAAACAAGGATAAATCCTTATGATGTACATGTATATATTCTGAGGGAAAATTACCTATATTCAAAAATTATTTACACAGGAAACCTCAAGCATATTATACTTACTTTACTAACAATTCTTGCATTAAAAATGTTTTTTATAAAATTATGTTTACCCTAAGTTATTGAGAGGCAACAACCACATTTCAAGTTGACAGTCTTAAATTTGAAGTTATAGATAAAATACACCTACAAACTTAAACGAAAGAGTTGTAATTTAGCTAGAAATGACTGGGAACAAAGTCTGAGTGCGAAATTAACAAAAGACAGTAGTAACTATTTTAACACAGTTTTAAATCCAGCATAATAACTTCAACAACAAAATTTTGGAGCTAATGACACACACACACAAATAGCCTGTGCAAAGACCAAAGATGCAACATTTAACATTATCCTGAAGATTATTATTTAGGTCAGAAGCTAGGGAATTTAATTGACTTTCCCTGTACCATCAATTAGTGAATAAATGAAAAATATTCAATTGAATACTAGGAAGAGGAATTAAGCAGTTATCAGATAATAATAAATAATTTTTTCAAAGTACTACCAAAAAAATTATCGCTGTCATCAGTACATTACAAGAGGTTTGGACAATAGAATACCAAGAAAACATCTGATACAAACTGATTGAAAAAATTACTCACGGTTATCCCCGAATGATACAAAATGATGGTGTTTATCAGCTGCATTGCATTCATACACGGAGATCTGTTCTTCAGCAAGACAGCCACGGACATACACACAGATGGCAGCCAGAATTCGTCGTCTCTTTTGCTTTTTCTCACACTTGCGGTCCACAGTACCGCACTAAACAATGGTGCTTTCGATTCAAGTTCGCTGTTGAATTTCCTGAACGAAAAGGACTGAAGGTCTTTCTTGCTTGGCGATCTCAGACAGCTTCGATTCTTCAATGAACACATAGCAGTACACTCACGATCGACCTCCTCCAGATACAACTGCTGCATATATTTCCTTAAAATTGGATTCTTCCATACGGCTCCAGCAATTTGTTTGTATGTTCCGCAACAAAGCATCTTGCCGAGCGACTCTAATCCTTCGTGAAGAGTATTTACTTTTGTTTGGCTTGGCCATTCGACAGTGGCTTGTACACGAGTCTTCTTTTCCTCTGGTTCACGAGCAGGAATCAGCGAAACAGGTCGAACCACCACAGCAAAAGGGACAGGACGATTTTTCTCCTTACAAGGTGTTGACGTGAGCATACTTGGCCATTGATCTATCAATGTTCTATTTGGCAATGTGCTGTTATGTTCTTCGATATCCACAGATGTCACAGATGCTCCAAAACCTCTAAGGCAACACGCTTTGTAGCTTGCTCTTGGGAGTCACTAAGCTGGTTTGAGGAAGGCGTTGGGACTGGCAGTGGAACACTTCGACTGGACAATCTTCTGAATTGAGCTATTCACTTTGTGAAGATTCTTCAAGAGCGCCCTTCGTTTCTTCAGCACGCACAGACAATTCCTACAAATGTACATGGAATTGATTTTGACTTTACACTCCAAAGACAGCAATTCCTCCCGAATGTTAAAAGAATTGCCCCTTCAACCATAAACAAAATTTTTATCCGTATTTTTGACAATGCCTAAGGCACAAAGCACGCACAAACTCATAGTCAAAATCTCACACCATGTTGTTGTCGTGAACGAAAGTGAAAGATTCTGTAGAGAAGGCTCCAATTGCAAAGCCCGCAAAAATGAAAGCCAATCAAATTTTGCTATTTCAGTGATGCAATGATGCAAAGGAAATAACCAATCAAATCATTTTCCACACACTCCTGGAAAAGTCACGTTGCCTTTGAACACGATTATCAACGGTAAATCACAGACGTCCCTCCCCGATTGTTTTGGGAAAGGGGTGGCTGTACACAGGCTAGATAAGGGGTAGTGCAGACATTATAAGAATATTGGATTGCAGTAAAACAGAAACATAGTTCAATAATTTTGTAATCACATGTAGAAAATTAGAACTTGAACTTGAACTTGAAGACTTTGATATTCTTTAACGAGTCCTTTTGTAACGTTACAATATTTTCAACTATGTTTTGCCTTTATACAAGACTCATAAATATTTGTCAAAGCTTTTCAAGAACACATAGTTTACAGTTATTATTCTTACACATTTACTTAAAGTACAATGGAATTTATTTTATTAAGGAAATTATTCAGTTTGAAAATTGGCCTGTTTACAAGCAGACGTAGAGGAAATTTCTTTGAAATAATCAAAATAAGATTGGTAGCTGTGCAAAGGTTTAACATGGAAGGAGAAATGAGCGTTTGGACTTTGCCAAACCTGGTCACTACACGGGCATAATGGTTTTCAAGTTCAGTTATTTTACCAAAAAGCATGTTAGGGTAGAATGGTGATGGTTTATCGACTTTGTCTATTTTTATGGAAACTACATCTCCAACTTTAAACTGGCTAGATTTTTGTTCAGCTTTATTTTTACTTTGTTGCACCATTTTTTGGTTATATGCTTCTAGGTTTTTTGAAATTTTTTGCCGTTTTCTTTGGCATTCTTCAGGTTGTAATAGATCATGATCAGCTTCAACTTCAGGGCTGTTACGAGCATTTTCTTCTAAATTGTGGTTTAATTCCTCTACCTGTGGAGAGTTTATTTCATGAATAACTTCCATGCTTTGTTGTAGTAGCTCCCTGTGTGGTTTGATTCCACAAACTACTTCATATGGAGATGTCTTAATGGCAGTGTGGTAAGTTATATTTCTGGTGTTTGAAATTTCGCCAAGCTTCTTGCACCAGTTCAAAACCTTTGTGGCTGTGCTTGCTATGAGAGTATGCATGTCCTCCTCGCATGACCTATTAGATCTTTCAATTAACCCCTGTATTGTTGGTGTTCTTGGCACCCCGTGTTTCAGAGTTATCCCATTGTTTTGGATTTATCTCCTAATGGGTATAGGGCAACATGCTTTGTGTGATGATCTGTAACATTCATCACCCAGGTATGGGATTCTTTGCAGTCGCAAGGGCACTTGCGAAAGTCCATCAAATCGATCTCTATCAAAGACAGAAAAGTTGGAGCTTCCATTGGTTGGTGGACATCCTTTACCCTGCTTGTTATAGGCTTTTTCTCTGCTCGATATGGGCACAATTGCACAAAGACATTTACCACTTTCTGGCTGATTTCTGCATAATTTTATTGGAGCCACATCTCTGTAATTTGCCTTCCTCTGTGGGAAACTCGATTGTGAGCATAACACAAGACTCGAAACAACTCCCGTTTTGGAACAAATTTTTTGTTGTTCGCTGGAAGACTTCGCTGTTTTGATAAACCCATTCCTTTCTTCTTACTGTTTGTAGTTCCAATGCAGTTAATTCTTCTGTCGACTCAGATCAATCTTTGTTTCCTGAAACGTTGAGTTGTTTCTCCCTTTTCTCCTTCAAGAAAGTCTTGGCTTTGTCGTACAAGTCGTCATCCAAATAAAAGGTAATTGGAGAGTCTTTTGTCTTTAGTTTGCTTTTTAATTTCTTGATTTCTCAGTAGAAATCCCTTTCGTTTACGCAGTTACGACCGCATGTCAAGTCCGCCATTTTAACAGCATGTTTCATTGCGTGTGCACATGTATGGATAAATTAAAATTTATATGAGAGGAGCATGGGGCAATGAACCAATAATTAAAAGAAATATGGGCGTTTTCGCATCCATTGCTTTCGTGGTCAAGTGGTAATGACAGTGGGAAGCAGATCAAAAGCTCAGCGGGTCGAATCCCGGTGAGTACGCAGTGAAAATGTGAATTAATATTCACACTTTATGGGTATATGGGGGAAGGGGGATGGGTAGCTGGGAGGTACTAATGAGAATAGGATAATAGGAGAACAGGAGAGAGCATAGAGATGGAGGAAAGTATAGTGTAATTTAAGCTTTTTATTTCGCATTTTATTCTTTTTTTAATTTAAACTAGTTTCAAAAATTTGAACTAAAAAATAAACCATAACATTTATGTGGGTCAAACATGTTCTGCATTTTTTCCCCTGAAGTTTGCTTCCTTTTTGAGATATTACGTATGCAAAAAAACACATTTTTCTAAGGGCATCCTCTGGGGACCTTTTGTTGAACGAAAAACAAAGCCTTTTGCTTCCCTAAACCATTGAGTCACTATAATACATGAATCTCATACTACTGCTTCGTTAGCACAAGTGGATAAGGCGCTTAACGGTCCGGATTCGAGTTTGTTTTGTCGTGATGCCGGCTCGATACGAGGCCGAGGTTGGTCCAATTTTTTTTCCATTCTGTTTCTCTACTTTTTTAAAAAACCAAGATATCTATTAATCTTCGTGACTTTGTACCGTAATTGAATCGCCGTTTTTAATCGCTAGGAAGGATCTGAACTTGATATTTTTTTAGCTGGAGTTGTGATGTCGGCTTTTGGCACGCAAAGCATTGATTACTTTGATAACACAAATTCAGAGCTTACCTGTCAATTAAGCAGAGTTTGCTCAATATTTCCACCGATATTCAAAGCTTATTCAAGGAATATTTATGCCTGCTTGGTAGGATATTTGGGATGATTAAGATTTTGACCCTCTCTGAGTCACCAGCATGCCTTAAAGAACCGAGGTGTGTTTTTGTTCCGGGATCATGATATGAGTCTCCTGTTAACTTAGCCATTGAAGAACAAGTGAGCTAGGCAGTAGAGTCTAGAAATGCTTCTTCCAAAACAAAGCATCCGTCGTGGACTTATGGCTCATTTGCCAAACTTCGGCATGTGTCAGTTTTGGAAATTAGAACTACTTTCTAGACTCTTATTATTTTCTTGAAATCAGCCATCCACCATCCTTCGCTCCAAAAATTTCTTTGAAATACATAAAGTGCCGTGACCATTGTGCACGTCACTTAGAGCGCGTCTTAGCTTGACTCAGACACGGCCGGGAACTGGCCAGATAGGCCAGGCAGCAAAGTCATTGAATTTTACTTGTGTTTAGAAAAAAGATTCAAAAGTCATTTTTACAGGCCAAACAGAAGCCAAAGGTCGGTTAAATTGGCAAGCAAGCGTTCCATGAGTGTGTCTCGTGGATTTCCAAGCAGATGGCTACTTTGAATTGCAATAGGATCGAATCCCCCATGAACTGAAGCAAAAACTGAAAAAGACAGAATGCCTGATCGCAGGTTAACAAGAAGAAAACTTCAGCTGAAATGTAAGTTCAACCAAGAAAATTCTGAAGTTGAACCCACTTTGTCCGATTTACGCAGCATGGTGGTGGTATTACAGCACTCTGTAAACAATATTCTAAAGGACAACCCAAAAATGAAAGAAGAAATGTCGGCGCGGAAACTATCAATGGATACTCAAGGCCACAAATTTCAAAAGATGAAGGAATCAGTCGAACGCATAACAAAACACAATGATTCTCTCAAGAAGGAACTCCTACGTGCCAAAGAAAAACTTAAAGAACAGAAGGAAGAAACAAATTCTCTTTGGTCTTCCCTGGACGAAATAGAGCAGTATACAAGAAAGAATTCGTTGGAGATATCAGACCGAAAACACTCGCACGACACTGTACTTTCAAAACACATTTGGAACTAAAAGGACGGAAACATCGACTACAAGATCAACTGGTGCATCATCAAAAGGGCAAGCGCATACAAAGGCAGACCATCTTGCTGCAACCTATGTTTAGCTGAAAAACTTTTTATCTTGACTTTGTATCTTGAGATGCCTCTCTCTTAAACAAGAAATCTGAGCTGGTAATGAAATGCCGCCACGAAAACAAGTTTTTCATGGCAACCAATCGGAAGAAGCGTCTCTCCAACCGTTCTTGAATTTTAAACATTTATAACCAATAACTTCTCGAAGACAACTCTTAGTCTGATGATCGCCTAGGCGTGAAACTCGAGTAACTAGTAATAATTTCCTTCTTTTCTATTTGTATATATATGTATATCCAGCAGAAATCTTGCTTTGTGTGTCAAGAGTGCTCAATACCGTCGGCAGAGCAAATAAAAGAGAATAATTGGACACGGTTATACTTTTGACTTTGGTTTAATGCATACAGGTCTGTTTTGTACAGGACGAACCCGCGCTCCTCAGTGCAAGACCAGAAGTGGCTCACAGAGAACATTTAAAGTACAAAAATAGTACAAAGAAGCATCATATTTCCATGGAGACAAATTCGAATTTCATGGCGATGACATGTTTATGAAAGGAAACTAATATCTAACTCACGCCACGTTGCACAGTAGAAATTTATCTTTGTGTCTACATTTACTGACTAACTCATTTCGTTTGTTCAGGGTCGCATTTTCCGGTTTACATAAAATAAAAAATTTCTCTACTGTACATAAATTACATCGTTTCGTCCTATTTGAGTAGTGGGGAGCACGGCACAAAATGCTCCATTTGATTGCATAATCTAAGTTATTGTCCTTCAAGTCCCAAATGTGTTTGCTCAGTTCAGTTGCGTTACGCTTTGATTCTATATTGAACGAGGCCTTGTGGTTAGCGTATCTTGATTTGAAGCTTGTTGCTGTCAACCCAACATACGATGTTCCAGCTTTCAGGAATAAATCCACCTGGGGTCCTGAAAGAGGCAGGGAAATAGCAATTGAAGCATATGCCCAGGCTGTAGAAGAGGAGATCTTGTCCTGATTAAATAATGAGAGAGGTGTGTATAGTAATCTATCAGAATCGGAACGTAAAGCACTAAAGTACCTGAAGTCGTACGACGACATCATAATCAAACAGGCGGATAAGGGTTCGGGAGTGGTGGTTATGGATAGAGAAACATACGTCAACGAGGCCTTTAGGCAATTGGGGGAACCATGAGGTGTACAGGGAAACACCCACAGACCTTACTCAGCAGATTACGGAGATGGTTAATGATAGAATTAGAAAACTTTTGGGGGTTGGTTACATTGACGATAAAACTCTGGATTACCTTTTGGTGAACAGCACTCCGAGGGCCGGAAAATTTTATCTGTTACCGAAAATACACAAAAAGGGCTGCCCGGGAAGACCAGTTGTTTCTGGCTGTGGTACTTGCACGGATAGGGTTTCTGAATTTGTAGATTTTCACATTAAGCCTTTGGTTCCAGAGATACCATCTTATATTAAGGATACTAAGCATTTTTTGCAAGTACTTCAGGACTTTGTGAGATTGCCTGAGGGTGCTATATTAGTTACAGCGGATGTTGTGGGTTTATATCCTCACATTCCCCATGAGGAGGGCTTGAGTGCCATGAGGGAGGCCTTACGCAGATCGGGGCAAAGCTCCATCCCTGCGGAAGATTTGGTGGACTTGGCAAGGATAGTTCTAACGAATAACAACCTTACTTTTAATGGGAAGCATTATGTGCAAATCTTGGGAGCTGCAATAGGGACTAAAATGGCCCCTTCTTATGCCAGCATTTTTATGGAGAAGTTAGATTCAGATTTACTGGAACGGGCCCCTACAAAGCCAATATTCTGGAAAAGATTCATCGACAACATTTTTTTTGTCTGGACAGAGGGTGAGGAGAAGCTTAGGGAGTTTATGGAGTTTATGAATTCGTTTCATAACACCATTAAATTCACCTTTAGCTGGTCGTCTCAACAAGTTAACTTTTTGGATGTTAATGTAGTTTTGAGTAATGGAATAGTCTCCACCGATTTATATAGCAAACCTACGGATAAGCACCAGTATTTATTTCATACCTCCTGCCATCCAAATTCTTGTAAGAAGGGGATCCCTTCTGGGCAGGCCCTTAGGATATGCCGTATTTGTTCCACAAATGCTTTCTTTGAGAAACGGGCAAGGAAGTTGTGTAACTACTTGGTTAACAGGGGTTACAAGAAAGACGACGTGGAAAGGGAAATCGATAGGGCCCATAGGATTCCTAGGGCGGACACCCTTAGGGATAAGCAGCCAGCTAACAACAACCATTTGTAGTCACGTTTCACCTGGCACTGCCCAATATCGGGGAGATTTTGCACAGGTTACACCCTGTTCTAAACTCATCAAGACGTTGCCAGTCGGCCATTGTTCTGACTTAGGATTGTTTTGTTGTGTCCATCAATGATCTGTTTAATGTTTCGTGAACAACTATAACTTAGCTTAACGTTATTTTTGTTAAGCTATTTTCTTAATTTATGGTTAGGTGAAAAGAACTTCTCGATCAAATTTAGAAATTCTCTTCCTTTTGTTGGTTTGAACATTTTTACTATATGGTGGGTTGAACCATATTATGTTTCTTTGCCTCTTCCTCTTGTAAAAGTGGTGGGGTGAATCTGAGGGTGTATGAATAACCGCTTTTCTGTAATGCCTCTTGGTAGGGTGGTGCTGCTTATTTGAAGGCTTCCTCGTCGGATGAGATTTCAGTTAATCTCTTGTTAATTGCCTCAGGGATGTTCTTTATTATGCATTGCCGGATTTCATACCGTGGGGGCCTGGGTACAATCGGTGTATTATGGGATTAACAACACAAGACCCATATATTCAGGAAGAGCACACCGAGCTTTACAAAATCCTTAAGTTTCGTGTAAATTGCGCCAATATTGAACAAGATACAGCCATTCAAAAACGTAAAAATTTAGTAACAAATGTATGGATTGTTGGACACTTGTCTGGAAATCCATACATTTTCCGGACAAGTGTCCGGCAATCCATACATTTGTTACTAAATTTTTACGTTTTTGAATGGCTGTATCTTGTTCAATATTGGCCTAATTAACACGAAACTTAAAGATTTTGAAAAGCTCGGTGTGCTCTTTCTGAATATATGGGTCTTGTGTTGTTACTCCCATAATACACCGATTGTACCCAGGCCCCCGACGTATGAAATCCGGCAATGGGGGGTGGTTAGATTTGCTGTGGACATAGAGCGGAGTGGTTGTAGGCTTCGAATAAGGCTTGTACTTCTCAGTGGTTAAATCTAATGTTACATCAAGGAAATTCACGACTTTTTTGTTGGCCTCGATAGTAATGCGTAGGTTGTTTTTGGCGAACACTTTGCAGATTTCTGTTTTGATTTTTTTATTTTTTGTGGAGTTTGGTCGATTACTGCGAAGCCGTCATCTCTGTAAAGCTTGATTTCCATGCCGTAGGGTATTTCTTTAAGCTGCAAGAGCATGTAGATTCCCACTAATTCACGTTTCAGCTCCGTCATAGCTTCCCATGGTGACATCGAAGAGCGTGCCGGTGTTTCTCTTCTGCCAAGGGTTTCCGTTGTTGAAAAGCAGGGATTGTTTAGCTTGTAAGATTATGTGACGATCATCATCGGAAATGGTTACATAATTGGCTGCGAAGTCAAGGGCACGTGTGAGTAGTGTCTCTGATATGGAAGGATAGAATTCCACAACATCAAAGGTTATGAAAGCGCATCTGTGTTTGTTAGGCAAATGTTTGAACCACTGTACCACCGAGGAGGTGTTTTTCCACTGGTTTACTTTCGTGACGTTCAGCAGTTTCTTGTTGATATTGTCAAGAATTTGTTTGCTAATCTTTCCTATCTCCTGTTTTGACGGGTTAATTAATCTGCACGTTGGTTTATCGTCAAAATTGTCCTTATGGTCTTTTAAGGTGATGAAAGCATGGTTGTCAATACGGAGCTTCTCGGTGATTGTTTTCGCTTTGTCGTCAATTTTTCTTAATTGGTTGTTTTCTGCCTTTTTGTAGGTTTTTGTGATGTTGTCATGCAGGAGCTGATTATACTTCGTGGCTTCCAATTTTTAGATGTTGGTGGATTTATCGGCCTTTACAAATAGGCGGTTGTCACTTTGAATTGATTTGATGTCTTCTTTGAGGTCTTTTTTGGAATTGACACTCGCTATTCTTGAATTTGACCTTTTGGATGATTTTCGTCATGCCATCCTCAAACTCCTTTAACTCTTCAATGACCGGGGGGTTGTTTCTTGTTTTGAAGCCGAAAGTTTCTTTCTCTGATTGTTGGTTAGTGTTTAAAAAGTGGTAAGCCTTCCATCGCATTCTGCACAGGAAATGCTCGGTTTTGTCAATAAGTTGTCTGATGTATTCTTTCTTCAATGCAACAGGGATGTTCTTGGTTGAGTAGTTGAATGACACACGTTCCATGTTTGGATGTTCAGTAGCACAGTGCTCAACAAATTAGGAGCTTGATATAACTTCAGGTGAGTTCCACACTGATCAATCCAGAATAGTGCTCAACAATAATGGAGCGGTAATAACAATGTGTATCTACTCAATGTTGTTTCATATGGACTTTAATACACTAAGCGCTAACCCTAAGCAATAAACCTAACCCTGAGAGCTAACCCTAATGCTAAGTGCTAGTGCTAACCCTAAGCAATAAACCTAACCCTGAGCGCTAGCCCTAACCCTAAGCTAACGTGAACGTTAACTCTAACCTCAACCTGTAACCCTGACCCCAAATGCTAACCCTAACCTTCGACACTAACCCTAGTTTCGAGCAGTAATTTGAGTGAAATTAATGTCTTTGCAGTCATACGTTAACATGAAATCAAAATTTTAACGTTTTTTTTTTACCTGAAATCAACACTTTTTAAGGTGCATGTTGCGAAAGGTCAATGTTCTGCTGAATTTTAAGTGAAATTACTGTCTTTGTGGTCACGTGCTGACGTGACCACAAAATACAGGTTTTTTGCATACGTAATATTTCGAAAACGAAGCAAGAAAACATATAGAACATTCTTTAACGCACCTAAACAAAACTACATGCGAAATTTGGAGCGTTTCTCACAAAGTTCTGAGCCTTCATTTAGTTTCATTAGACCATCTCATTACTGGTGTGCCTCGATTTTGAATAAAAATTTTGAGTACAGAAGCCAGTGCCACAGAGTTGTCTTCTCTATTTTCCATGATGGCTGCAGTTTTCAAAGCTCTATCAGGAACAGTGCGATTGACATTACTTTGCTCCAATGTTAACTTTATTTCTTCCATAGCTGCTTCCTTACCTTTTAGCTTTGATTTCAATTCTTGTACTTGAACCATATCTTGTATTAAACATTGGACATTCTTTGTACTCATTGCTACCCTTGTCATGCCTGCCATTTCCAGAATGATCTTTTAGAGGCATAAAGCTTTTCCTTCAACGTTTTCAACATCATTTCTTATCAAAGCTAGAATTTGAGTAGCTATATTTGCTCTGAAATTGGCAGATAAAACCATATATGAATATACAGCCTTTTGTGCAATCCTTGCCATAGCCATTTCCTCCCACTCAAATTTATGAACATTTTCTCTGACAGTTTTCTCAACGGGGATGTTTACTGAAGTTTTTGTAACAGCAGGTCCGGGTTGTACTGATGCGCCCGAGTGGCATGCTTTTGCTATAGATCTGTCAAGTCTTGCCCCAAACTCTTTTTCTGCTTGGCTCCTCATGTTAGCTGTAATCTATGATAATATAAAAGGAAAAAAAAGGAACAAAAAAAAAGACCCCCTCTCCCTATGCCTTTCCCACCCAGCTCAAAAGTCTTTCAAGTAAATATGACGGGAATAAGAGTGCTAAGGATTTACAGGACGTGTGGGATTTCCTCATTTTTTCTGTTAGAAATAATTTACTTACCATGTCTATGTTGACCTTTTCAATCGAGGATGACACTAAATTCTCCCTTGGTTAGGTTTAGGAGATAATACAGGGGTGGATGATACCAGTCGTGAAGGAGAGGCACCTTTACTTGTACTAGCAAAAAAATCAGTCATTGGTCTACATCCTGTAAAAGCCAAACCCTTTTATTGTTACATTTATAAACCATAAATAACCTTAATACGTTTAAGCTTAAATCTTTACGGGTTAGTAAAAATCGGATCAGGGTGTTGATGCCAGTACCGGCCAGCAATGTGTTTCAGCGAAAAAGAGAAAGGTCTTTGAAAAGGCTGAACTGGCAAGCCTTGATGTTGTGTCTAAGGCTTCCAATGGTTTGCCATCTCCCAGCATGGTCGAGCGCCTGACCAACTCAATGGACATGGCAAAGGACCAGGTGATAAAAAAGACCTTACCTTGCAGTTTTGATCGTTTCATGTTGTTTTGCTCGTCCAGTATCCATCCTGCCCTTACTTGATGGGCATTTTTCACAGCATGATGTTTGAGAAACCAGACGGCTTGGAAAGACTGTTGATGTTTTAAAGTCACATGACATGCATTGCACTTGAAACTACTTTCATAATTATCATTGGAAGAAATCCCCAAGTATCCTAAGGACTTATGTTGTTCTTGGATAGCAATGATATTTGTGAGGTGCATTGTATGTGAAAATAAAACTTAAGAGAAGCTGCCAGAACATTTTGAGAATTGAAAATCAGTGACAAAAAATCAAAATGTTTTTATTTTGTCAAATCATCCCTTTCTGTGAACTAGTTTTGAAAAAAATATTTTTAAGTTACACCAATTTTTTTAACCCGAAATATAAAAAAGTTTGAAAATTCTTGAAAAAAGCTGTTTTCCCTTGCCTAAAAATGGTCAAATCATCACTCAACTTTAGAAAGATGTTGGAAACGCTAAGCAAGTCCATTCACCATCAAACTTTGCACAACTAGTGAAAGGGTGAGTGCAAAACCATGCTAAGTGATGATCTTAAGTGTTTTTCTTTTTTCTCTAAAAGCGCCTCAAATTTTGCATGCCGTTTTTAATTGAATAGACAAACGTCACCCTGTATTTTTTTTTTCCGCTGGTTTGCTCTTCGTTTTCCAGACATTACCTATGCAAAAACTTGTATTTGTTGTTACATCAGCACGTGACTGCAAAGATGGTAATTTCACTTAAGGTGGCCGAGCACAGTATTCAAGTGCCTATGCCTAAGTCACCATTACTTTCAAACTATTTATGCTTTGGCACTGTTTTTTGCACAAGTCAAAGTTAACCACAGAAGTATTTATTTGCACATTTTGGCTACGGTGTGTGCTGTTGCCATGGTAATGGGGCTGGTTAAAAGCAAGGCTTAAAAAATTGTTTTTGCTTCTTTTAAAAAAATCCAGTCATTAGAGTTTTTCATTGTTTGCCCACTACGAATTCACATTAAATCTGTTCTAATAAAATTTTGACCTAAGCGATTTTAGTAATTCACCGTTAATCGTTTTCTGTATTGTTAAAAATTCCCTATGTCAAAATTCAGATTTTTTGTGATAGATTATTCTGTGGTTTTTGGAACTATTTTCTTGCCAAATTTCTTTAAATTTTAACGACTGTGTCATTAGAAATCAGCAAGTTTCTGGAAAAGCAATCGGTCTCAAGTTTTCGGGCAACTGAGCATGCGCTGCATTTAATTGGGTTCTTTTGTCAGTTCTTTCAATGATGAAGAAAAATTCAAGAATTGCTGGGTTCATTGTGTCATTTATTTTTCTAACATTACTTTGTTATAAAGACTAAAACCATCAACACACTGTGTTCAATTATGAAGAAAAATAGCAAAGATAGAGCGGGCATTGAGCAAATAAGATGATTGCTGTATCAACACCATGTTTGTTTTTGCAATCCTTGTGTGTGCGCTGAATCACATCAGCAAGAGCGTGCTTGAAAACTGTGTTTGGCAACCTTAAAATTCAGCAAAAGATTGATCTTTTGCAACATGTAACCTTAAAAATTGTTGATTTCAGGTAAAAATCATTAAAATTTTGATTTCATGCTAATGTGCGGCCACAAAGAGGTTAATTTCACTCAAATTACACCCAAATGTTAATTTTATGCAATGCACAAGCTTAGACAATGTTGATTTCAGGTCATTAAACACAGAGTTAAAATTTTGATGTCACATTTTCGTACTAGCCCAAGGACTTCGATTTCGCTTAGAGAACTGTGAAAAGTTCATTTCACACAACATGCAAGCTCAATTGAAAGGCCATGTGCAAGAATGTCCCCTAGATTTTTTGCTACAATCGAACATGGCCAAAAGAGCTCCAAACTTGGCATGTCAATTTGTTTATATGTGACGAAAGCTGCCTTGCACTTATTTCCTTTCCTTTCTGTTGGATATTCCAGAAATAAAGTATGCAAAAACACTTGCATGTTACAGTCTGCATCTTTTGGAGCTGCTTTGTTACATAATACTGGTAGCGTTGTTTTTCTTTTAATTTTTTTTTCAAATGCCAACTTTAACCCTTAGGGTTAAGAATAGCAAATTTTATTAGAGTTAGGGTTAGGGTTACCACTGGAAACTAGGGTTAGTGTTGAAGGTTAGGTTGCGGAACAAATGTAGGGTTAGCGTTTGCAGTCAGGGTTACAGGTGGAGGTTAGAGTTAATTTTCCTATGTTCATGCCATTGCATTTTTCTTGCGTTGACCTCTTGGAAACCTGCAAAGGCCTATGTCTCTTATTTTTTGATGAATAAAAATATCCTTTTATAGGCATGTTGTACATGAGTGAATGTTTGTAATGCATCAAAAGCATCCTTTTTATTTAATTAGCTTGGAGATATTTCAAACTGAAATTTTAAAAATGTAAGTTAAAAGCAAAATTCTAAAAAAAGTGTTGCCCCGGTTGTCATGACATGTTCACAAGGTTACCCTGAAATTTTTAAAACGATCTAAAAACTTTCAAAATTATTTCTTCCAACTCAACATTATGACTAAACGGAATCATGGTTGCTAAAATCACCCATAAGCCAGTTTTGTATTTAATGAGTCATAAGATGTCTGTAAATCAGGGCTAGATCCTGATATTTTTGGACATGTACCTGAATGACTAGTGCTTCATCAGGTAAAGTTTCAGTGGCACTCATTCAAATTACCATGCATGATGAGCCATTAAGCAACTGCTTCCCAGTTTTTTTTGCGGGTAAGCAAAATGCAATTTTAGGGTTACATTGCGCAAGATATAAAAGGTATTTTACATCATAAGGAAATGCAATATGAAAGTACTTTTACAAACTTTAGAGTATATAGTACTTGCCCTATCAATATAATGTGCTAGCCATAAAAGATAGTTTACACCTTAATAACTTTGCCAGGTTTTAACCATTTGGCCAGTTTATTATTTATCAAGGTTGGCCTTAATATAGGCTACGTACATGCCAAATTTGGTTGCAAATGATAAAATCCTCTCAAAGTTATTAGTGGTTAAAGTCTGTTACAAAATGGTGCACACAAGTTTGTCGGTACCATGCCCTCAGCGGTTTTTAATGCGAAAACAAGGAAAATTTTAACTGCTTATAACTCCTGGAGGATATTATGCCATTGTTTGAAATTCACAGGGGTTGTACAATGGGGCATGGGCTCTTCGGTCAATAGGTCCAACATTCTTCACATTCTTTGTTAATTAGTTATCATGTGGAAGAGTTGGATCTGCAAAGTGTTAGCATAAATATGCTGAGGAAAAGTAATCTGAGTCAAAACAGTCTACAACAACACTTCACAGCAGCTTTGACACTGGCAACAGCAGAAAGAAAACTGAAACGAACCTTGCTCGAGAGCCAATGTATGCTGAACTGAAAGAAATCAAGTGCACTGACACTGCCAATAGTCAAGATGTTGCAGAATTAATGCTGTCTATTCTACATGAAGTGAAATCCAGCTACCAACCAAGTCAGCTCTGGCAGCTGGGCCAGCAGTGCCAGCTGAGCCTGTCACAGAGTTTCTGCCAACTGTAGGAACTAAAAACTAGCGAAAGGCCTGCCCATAAGCCCATGGCCTAGCTACTTAGGGTGAGAAGACTTCAAACGTGGTTTACGAACAATTTGAACTTTGAATGTTGGACAATTTTCTTTAACTTTTCGAAGTGGAAATTTAAATTTAAGGTCTAAATGTATTGTGACCACATCCTCTACGACATGTGGTAACAGAGAGAGGTTACCAAGGTTGTTAACCTTTTAAATGTAGAAAATAAGCGGATGTATTCAGCAGCATGTAGGGCTGACGAATAAAGGACTGGAGGATCGAATTGAACAAACTCAAACCTTCCTCCAACAACAGGTTACTCTGGATGAAAGTGAAGGCAAGGCCAATGAGCTACTCTTCAAGTTAGAGAGAAATCTGAAATCTCACAAAGATTTGCTGGAACAACTACAAGAAGCATCCAAAGAAGACAAAGCTAAAACACAGAGACTGGAAGGTGAAATGGAAGAGTTCAGTATTCTCATGCTTGATGGTGAAACAGGAAACAACTGAAAGGGAGGAAAAACAGGGGGAAAGAGCTTATCGAAGGGAACTTCAGATGGAAAAACTCCAACAAGAGAAGAACCTTCATCTGGCAAAGCTACACCAAGAGAAAGAGATTCAAATGGAAAAGATGAGGTTGGAATTCGAAATGTTGAAGCAGAATGAAAAAGACAAACAGCATGAGCATGAGCAAAAGATATTGGAAGTGGAATTGGAAGCTAAAAGGAAGATGGCCCAAACTGAAAAGGAAATGGAGCTCGAAATAATAACTATAGATATAGAGCTTAAGATGAAAGCAGAAATGGAACAAAAACGTCTTGAATTGGAAAAACAAATTGGTGTCCCAATTACCCGCCACAATCCTGCTATCAAGCTTCCAAATCTGGAACTTCCAAAATTTGATGGAAACATTTTGAAGTTGCAAGAGTTTTGGGATTCATTTGAAGCCTCCATTGACAAGAATCCAAACCTTCAGCCTGTGGACAAATTGAACTATTTAAGAGCCGAATTAGAAATAGATGCCAATGCATCTCTGGACTGGAACTGACTAACTCCAACAATGAAGTTGCAGTAAATTTACTCTCTAGACAGACTTGGAAAAGATGAACTCATGATGGATGCTCACTACTCAGCATTAATGGATCTTCCTGTCCCTTTAAATGTCACTGCAAAACTTTGTGCAGCGTATGACATGACTGAGCAACATCTTTGCTCTCTTAAAGCTCTTGGTGAAAATGAGGACCAGCCACATTTTGTTTTCCTCATACAGGTTTAACCATACTTGATTGCTGAAAGTCACAAAATTGACAAGCTGTATGAATTTTTGAATGTGTCATGCCGTGATTAAATGTTTTGAAAGATCAGCAGTTGAGAGAATTGAGGAGAATTCAAACGAAGTGTCCCACTGTTTATTTACACGATAATATAAATAAATAGACATAAATACGGCCATGATGAAATGAGGAACAAAAAGTTGATAAATAGAAGAAACGATGTTACACAAGGATGGATTCTATTAAAGTTCTGCAGTCCTTAATATCGCCTTGGAAAAGAAAGGGGAAAAAAAAAAGTTATCACAACACGGGGTATTCATATCTGGTCACCCATCCAAATACTAACCCTGCTGAACAGGACTTTGTTGAGCAGATGAAACATGTTGCTGTCCTTGTGGTATAGTGACTCCATGCTGAACACATTTTTTGAAATTTCTAAGATGAGAAAAAGTATCAAAAAGAGAAAAAAATCTCTGATACTGCATGGCTGGGAACTCCTTGTAATTGCCTTGGTCTCTTGGACAAAGATAACTCGGTCTCATGGACTGGTGACTTTGTTAATGTGAAAGTTTTCAACAGTGTTACATCTCCTGCTTATGCCTGCCTCATGACTTATTCTGGTTGCCTCGGCTAACTTTTTCACGGAAAAATTAACATTATTAACACTGATTCGGCGTTGATCTATTTCCTTGGATGCCCTCCTTTTTTGTTGGCCTCTTGACCTCTGGATTTCAACTTTAACATTGACATCATATTCAACTTGCAATCAACTGTGAGAGTGACACCAACCTTTGACATGGATTTTGATTACAACCCATCAACAAATCCCAAAAGACTGGCCCTCAAATCGGCCTTCAAAGAAGATTATGCTTGAAGTGCTCCTCACACTCCAAGTCAATTAGAAAGTGAATGTCACTACTTCCATTTCACTGGGAAATGAAAACCCTAGGCCACTTCAATTGAAAATAACAAATGAAATGATGACTGTAAGGACTGTGTCCTGGAGGATGAAACTGGAACTGCAACTATTCATATGTGGGATTTACTTTTCAAGAACACCAAAACTGGTACCACATACAAGTTTGAAAACCTTAGTGTAAAGCAATTCCAAGGAATTACTCATCTAGGAACAACACCTACAACTCCATTCAAAGAAGCCCATAAACAGCTGAAAACTATCAATGGCCCTGCATTACTTGAAAATCCAGAGAAAGAAGCTAAAGTGGAAAGGTTTAAGATGATCAACAAACTACACATTTTCATCACCAGCAGAGCATACAAATGTAAAATTGATGAAGTCCAAACAGAAGTCACTGAAATGTAAAATCTGGTAGAGTCCGACAAACAAGATGCATCTGCTCAACTACTTGTACATTTGAATGACAAAGACCTCTGGTTAACAACATTTACAGATGTCTTGGAGTCTCTTTTCACCACCCACCCAACAATCTCATTACTTAGTGACTCAAATACAATTGAAGAACTACTTATGGATCTTTAAGACATAGAATTCAGATATAATATCAACAAAATAGTGATCACTGACATACCACTGCTATACAACAATATACCAGTAACTAGCTAGTTACTGGATGGTCATAGGTTCGACTTGCGTTAAAATATGTTCGTTCCTCCACTTGCAACTAATCGAACACTCTTCACCTATATCAAGTTTAAAGTTTATTATTTAAACTGTTGAAAACATGTGTCAAATCAAACTTATAGACCTTTTTACTTTTTTGCTTTCTTGGCATTGTGTGACTTGTCATTTCATTGCGACAAACATGTTTAGTTATTTAGTGACTTGGACAAAAACACTGCACCATAATAGTCGAGGGTTGTCCAATATACCAGATCTGTGAAGGATCGTGATGACCCGTGACCATTTGTGAGTTTGTGACATGTCTGCGATCAATTGTCATACTATGCACTTATACGAATGTTTGAGAAATCATTATTTCAGAATGAGGAATATTATTACACTTCTTTCATCACCTCTTTTGGCAACCCGTTACGGATTGGGTGTATTGTACATTTATGTAATGGTCCACCAATTGTAGGCTTCCATTGATCTGTTGTACATAATGATGTCCCTTTAAAAAGTAATTTCCCTTGTCAGCAATCACAACCCAGAGTAAAGTACGGTATTCAGGATTACATTCTGCACAAGGGTCATTACAATTTCTATCGATGTGGTTTCTCAAGTGGCCTACCTTTTGTTTTGGTTGTCTTTCTGTGAATAATGTGAAGTCTGGTGAGGGAAGGACAAAATGTGATTCCTCATGTAAAAGAGGTCATATGTAATGAAATGTGGTTGGTTATTTTAAAGCTCATCTCAAAGGCTTGAAGTAATACTTTTGCTTTTACATACGCCTTCTGCTGATGTCACTAGTGAAAACCAGGCTATAATGCTGTTAAAAACCCGGTTTCTCACCTTCTGCTTTATTTCCTCTGAGATGATGTCATCCCGATTTTTGTGCTTTCCCCTCATATTAGTGAGGCATTCTGGGTCCTTCCTCCTTAGCACTCTTAACTGTTTCTCTCCAATTCAAATATATTGTGGAAAAAATAGTGCTCACCACTCAGATACATGACCCTTAATCTTTGGTTCCTTTCATCAAGTGGTGAAAATGTATGTATAACAAGAAAAGATTGTGCAATGTTGTTTCAATTTTTCAGTCAAGAGTCCTGTCCAGTGATATGTTGCTTATGGTATAATTGACAGTTCACAAGTATATATTGTTTATGGATTTTTTGAATTTCTTTTCATGTTCCCCTAGCCATGGCTAAAACATCTTCAATTACTGTTACTTCATAACCTATTGGGGGATGTACCTCATATGAAAATACTACAGATATTAATCTAAAATAATTTAATTTTGTAATAGTCAGGGAAGAAAGAGAGTTATCTAAGTTACCATCACGTACAGTGTACACTTTGTTTTACTGCGTACAGTGTCACCCAGGAAAGCAATTCCTTTCTCTTTTCAATTAAAGGGGCTACATGTAGGCTCTTAACTGCAATGGTGGCCTTAAGCATTGGCAGTACTGTTACAACTCAGCAAGATAGTGAGTAGAATCTGATGCTGTCATTAATTTGGGTGCCATTTCATGGCTCAATTTGACTCATCTGAAAATGAAATTGTATTATTGTATTGTATTGTAAAGCAATTACTATTAATTTTTATTTCAAGCATTGTTAAGTATATGGATGGTTTTCTTTGACATGATGAGCGGAAATTACATCGGAAAGGAAGAAAGAGATTTTTGACAGTGGTCTTATTTCCCACAAAGAAGTGGTAGAGTGTTGCAGATGGTCACTTGCACTTCTTAAATTTCCATGTTATGTGAGTAGAAATTGCTCTTTGAACCATGGACAAATGTTCACTTATGAGGGGGTGGTCACTGTGGGAGGTCTAGCTGTGCTTTCAATTGGGCTAAAGACATTACTTCATCCTATTTGTGTTGACACTGTACTCACCTACTTCAAACCATGGAAAAAAAACTCGGAACCTATAACTAATCCATAATAATTATTATAACATAACTGTTGTACTTACCTCCTTTAAGGCTTCCCTTAGGTCATAGTCTGGTACATCATCTATGGTTACTGCATTGATGCTGTCTTGACACCAGAACTGAACAACTGCTGGTGAGAGTCCAAATAAGGGAGGACCTCCATGTAGGAAGGAATGGGCGATCATTCTGCCAACACTTTTATAAAATCCTGCATTACGAAGGAGAGCATTGGGGATAGGAAGTTTGTGGTCTTCCTGACCTTCAAATACTTCTGTAAGTTTTCCCAGGCCCTCTCCATCAAGTGGAAAGCCATCATGAAAAAATCCCATGAGTGTACTGAAGAACTCTCTCACTGGACCTTCTCCTACTGCTACTTCATTCTCAAATTTCACCCTCAATGTTGAGTTAAGCCCTGGATTTGGTTTCTTATATATGGCCAGGACATCAGCTGAGAACTCCTCGTTCATGCGATTAACGTAAATTCTCATTGGGGGGGCATTCTCATTCAGAGTCTGCTTGCCTGTACATAACAATAGGATCCTTTGGTTTATCCACATCAAAGGTGGGTAGCAGAAGTTCATCATCACTTGCATTATTGCACTGATCATCACTGCTTTGATTTGCCATACTGGTACTTGCTGTGGTTTAAAACAAATGCAAATATGAGATACAATACATGCTCTCATTGGTCAGTAGGTGTATAGAAGAGAGAGGTGGGGACTGAAACAGTTGACTTTTATCCCAGGTAGTAACAAAATCTCAACTTCCTGTACTGGATTACCAAGAATCAATATTGTATGATTCTGACATCTATGATTACCTTACCAGGCCAATGGATGAGTCTAGAGGCAGCGACACTTGCATTCCCTCCACTTGCAGTCAGTGTATTGTTAATTACATTGCCACTTACATCAGGAAAAAGAGCAATCAATTCTACCAAAGCAGCATCATTCTGCTGAACAAAAATAAAAATGTGACAAGTCATTAATTATACTAAATTGAAAATCTTGTACTTAGATTAAAAAAAAGAATAATTGTTAGTGTCAGCCACATAACTCATAATCATGTTAACCAGTATATATATCAAGTTGCAATACTTGAGAAAGTACTTTCTTTGAAAGAAAGGACATATTCATGACTGTATGCACTCTTATTTTCAAAAAAGAACATACAGTATTCATGACTAGTTGCTCTCTTATTTTTCAACAACAGAAAGAATCTAATCTAAATGCAATTACCGGTAACTCATAACTCTACTTTGAATTGCTAATGCATAAAGAAATGAGAGTGTCTTCAGTGAAACAACATATCACAATTTCAGTTTCATTGCCAAAAGTAAACAAAGAAAAACAAAATAACTATATCCTAGTGTCAGTGCATAATTATAATAATTTGTCTAATAACTTCATGAATTTAACAGGCGAAGTAAAAACACTACATGAACAGTTACAAAACTATCCCCCTCCCCTACAACCAACACAAACATGAAATTAACTTCTAGTCCCTAAGAAAGAAATAGATTACCTCAGGAGAATCTGAAATTTCATAGCTAGTTCTCTGTGCTGCAGGGGCATCTTCTTCAGCATTGACTTCCTCTCTGCAGCATGATTGTTGATGGGACCTGACTTCAGTCACATTGAGCTGCAACCCATATATTGTACAGTTCACTTGAGGGACGTTTAATTTTGCTTAAGCTGTAGAAGCCTACAAATAAATGTATACAGTGCCAATATTATTATTTGGATTCCGACAGTTTGCTATATTTTTTCTGAAGTGAATAAATCAGATAAATAAAATATCCTTTTGAGAGATTGTAGCTATGATTCACCACTACAATTTTTTTTTTAAAAAAAATGAATTCGCACTTACCATATCAGTTAAAACTGGGGAAACATCTAATTCCACTTGCAATGGCCGTATATAGGCCAGGGCTTGTCCAAGACCCGCCTGATCCCTCAGGTAAGGAACAGAGTATCCGGTTGCTGGTGGTGATACAAAGGATAGACTGCTACCAATTCCACTCCTCAATATTTCAAATCCACCGCCAGCGTTCAGCTTAGGGTATGCAGCTTCCAACTTCTTACTAACCTCTATTGCCTCGTCTTTGTTACCGAAAACCACCTTTTTTCTGCCTAAGCCAGCGGCCTGATAGATACTGCAAGGAAAATTATCGCCCTGTAACAGTACTAAACTGCACTGGCAAAGTACTCGAAAAGTTAATCGAAGCTCAAACAAGTGCAGGCTTCCGCCGCATTTTTTTTATGAGAACTCTTCGCCGTATCGAAAGCATCATAGTTGTGAAACGACTTTAATAAATTTGATGGAATCTTGGAAAAAAGCGAGAGATGATGGATTATGTGTCAGCATACTGTCGACAGACATGTCAAAGGCATTTGACTCCCTCCATCCCCCACTCCTGCTAAGTAAGCTGAAGGCCTATGGTTTCGAGGATAACACAATCAAGTTATTAGAGAGCTATCTAAGGGACAGGGAAAACTGTGTTAAAATTGGATGCTATTCAAGTACGCCAAGAGCGGTAAATCGGGGGTGCCCTCAGGGATCTGCCCTGGGGCCCCTCTTGTGGAACATATTTCAAAATGATCTGCCATATCACATGGACACCCGCCTATCAATGTATGCAGATGATCATCAGATTTTTCATGTCGGTTACGATTCTAGTGAAGTCATTTCCAAGTTGCGGGAGAGCGCAGAAACAGCTACAAAATGGTATGAGTCGAACCTGTTGATGGGAAATTTGGAAAAGTATCAAATGATGAATATTGGAAGGAGTACTGTGGATACGCTTTCCATAAATGGAAGGGAGATCAGAACAGCAGAAGAGCTCCAACTTTTGGGAGTGACGATCGACTCTCAAATGGATTTTAACAATCATATAAGTGCAGTGTAAGAGGGCAAGTCAGAAGATTGGCGTGTTGATGAGGTTGAGGAACCTCATACCAACAACAGCAAAGCTCCATCTTTTTAAAGCAGCAATTCTTCCTCACCTCACATACTGCCACCTGGCATGGCATTTTTGTAAGGCAAGCGACACAAGAAAACTGGAACGATTGCAGGAACGAGGTCTTAGAGCGGTTTTTAAGAATAATAATTTGAGCTATGTGAATCTTCTTAGAAGGGCGAAACTACCAACATTATTAAACAGGCGCTTACAAGATCTATGTATTCTTATGTACAAGGTTAAGCATGAGCTCTGCCCTTCATATATTAGGAACATCTTTAGCCGACAATCGAATACCTATAACTTAAGACAATCTGACTTTACGTTACCTCGTTTCAATACTGTCACGTATGGAAAACATTCTGTTAGATTTTTAGGCCCAAAATTATGGAGTAAACTTCCTAAGAATAATAGGGACGCAGAATCCCTTAAAGTTTTTAAAAAACGAATAAGAGATCTTAACTTAAGTGAATTAATTGACGATGGGTGCAGAGGTTGTGGCCTGTGCTCTTCTTAAAATATAGTTATTATTTTAAAGAACAAGAAATTTTATTATTTTATGGCTTTTTAGGTTTAAATTGTAATTTATTGTAAATAGTTTTTATATCTTATCGTACATCTAGTAACTATTTATTTATCTTTATTTAATTTTAGAATGTCCCCATATTAGTAAGGGAGATTTCTCCCTGGCTAGGCGGTCTTTCGACATTTAAATAAAGTTGATTGATTGATTGATTGATTGATTTTGAGACTTGACAGGCACTTGATCCTGTTGCGGACTGGCTAGACAAAAAAAATCGTGTGTCCATGTCTCTTTGGGTTTGAAGTAAGGACTTGGCCTACTTCCCTGCTTCGGTGGCCGTGAGGGTTTCTGTGCATGAGAGAGTGATGAACTTGCAGTTGCCGCATACGGCGAGAAAGGTTTCTGAAATCTGCCATTACTGCTGCGTCGTGGTCTGCTGTTGGACTGGGAGAAATGGTATTTTGAGACCGTACACTGCTGCTTGAAGGTCTAGCCGGTGTTGACGACGAGGAGTTATTTTCATTTTCACTTAATTCGCTTGACGAAAGAATTTCCGTTGCCTGTCGCAGAAGATTTATTGCGAGAGAGAAATTGTTTGTTGAAGGCTCCGCCATCTTCAAACGAACACGGGGAACTCTCTGTGGCGGGAAATATATTACCTCGATCTGGTGTCTCGTGTCTCATAGTCACCAGGCCAACTCGAGAAAAAGTTGTAGCAGAAAATTGAATGTGTCCGAAAATTAGAACTACTGGCAAAAAATTAAACAGAAACGAATCGGAGATGTAAAGTATTCAAAACTAGTCAGAAACTCGAAAAGGTCCCCGAAACCTGACACAACCCGAAAATTCAAATCAACAGAAAGTTTAGGTTCCCGGAAAATTTGATTTGACGAAAATTTCCCAATTCTGTCAGTCAATTGATAAAACCAACATAAAATTCAAATCAACAGAAAGTTTAGGTTCCCTGAAAATTTGATTTGACGAAAATTTCCCAATTCTGTCAGAAAATCGATAAAACCAACATAAAATTCAAACACAAAAAATGCATTACAATGCAAAATGCAATAACACGTCAGAAAATCAAAGATTGAATTATGACGGTAATCACCCACCATAGCACCTTGTTGCAAAGTCAATATTTTGGAAACAACAACAAAAACAAAGCAGGACAAGATCATTCATGCTGGAGAGAACCTGTGAATGCCTTGTGTCTGGGTTAGCGATGAGGAACTTCAACTTGAACTTGAACTTTATTGATAGTAATATATAAATCATTACAAAATTGCTTGCCCCTGCTACTAGTAAACTGACTAATCGAGGCGGGGGCAAGGGTTACACACTTACTACAAAAGAAATAAAATACAACTATTAACTAATTAATTAACTAATTGATTACAGAATATAAAGTAACAATAAAATAAATTACACTCACATACGAAAAGCTAGAGGGTAATAACAAATGACTATATAATACAGTTAATTAGGGAAAATAAACTAACAATATAATAAATTACACTCACACACAAAAAAACTAGAAGGTAATAACTATATAATACAGGCTATGTTAATGTAGCAAAATGTTTAATCAGTTTGGGGACTTCAATATAGTCATCTTCACAGTTTAAAACATCAAGGAGTAGTTTTTAATTTTATTTTGATATGCTGATTTGTTTAATGATTTTAATGATAGTGGGATCGAATTCCAGATTGAAACGCCAATTCTTGTAAAAGATTTTTTCATTTTTTCTGTTCTTGAAGTTTTTACAATAAAGCGCTCATTTGAGGACGATCTCGTGTTATAGTTATGCATTGTTCTTGTTTTGGTAAATTGATTAATAAGGTTTATTGGAGCAACATCGCACTAAAGAGAATAAGTCTTTGTTAAAGCATTTACCATATTATGATTGCAAAATCTTGAGATCTGTACATCCGCAGTTTAATAGTCTATTGAATACCGATTTAGCTTCCAGAAAGTCTTTAGATTCGTTAAACAGCCTTTATGATCTCAATTTATTCCAGCTAAATTCTATGGATAGATTAGTTGATCCCGAAGTTAATCTAACGTCAAATTGTATTCGCTCTAAATATTATACTCCCCATAGCTTTTCACAACACGTTATAAATAAACAATTCGCATCAAATCTTTCCTTTTTTCATACTAACATACGAAGTCTGAAGAAAAATTTCGAAGACCTTCAACATCATGTGCTAAATGAAGTTAATGTACATTTTACGATCATTGGTGTAACAGAAACACGAATACGCGAAGGGGATTCCGTAAATTTAAGCTTAATGCCAGAATTACCCGGCTACCGTTTTGAATTTGTACGAACACCATTAGCTGCTGGTGGTGTTGGCCTATTTATTGACGAAAACGTTAAATACAGAATTGTAGAACGTGTCACGAATTCTTCTTATCAAGCCCTATGGATTGAGTTCCAACAATCAAACGATAAGAAAAATATGTGTGGTATTGTATATAGACAACATAATGACGCTAATGAATTTCTTGATTATCTTTCTGAATCCCTCGAGCGCTTTAACCGACATAATCATGATATATACCTCATGGGAGACTTCAATATAGATCTATTGAAGTATGAAAATTGTACTTATAGCCAAGCTTTATTACACTGTACACAAAGTTTCTCCATGCTGCCTGTACTTGATAAACCAACTAGGGTATATGGCACCTCAGCAACCTTAATTGATAATATTTTTACAAATAATCTTGAAAACAGTATTGTTGGCGGAAATATTGTTACCGATATAACTGATCATTTTTCTCAAGTTTGTATGATTCTGGCACAACAGCAACTGTTCCCACCTCTAAACAAAACCAAAGTGAGAGACTACTCAAACTTTAACGCTGACAAATTTATGACCGATTTATGCGAAATTGAATGGAATAATACTTACTGCAGTTCTCGATGTAAACAAATCTTTTTCCAGGTTCTATAAAAATATTAACCGCCTTATAAATAAACACGCTCCTCTAAAGGATGTATCAAAGCGGAGGCTAAAACTTCTAACTAAACCCTGGTTAACAAAAGGGATAAGACGATCTATACGCGTAAAAAACAATTTATTCTTTAACTCAAACTGGAACAAATATAAACAATATAGAAACAAATTAACTGCTCTCATTCGTTTGAGCAAACAAAAGTATTACCTAAACTTCTTTAATTCTAATATAAAGAACATGCGACAGACCTGGAAAGGAATTAATGAACTATTGGGGGGCATGAGAAAGAAAGGGAAAACAAAAAATATCAACTTCATCCGCTCAAATGAAAATGCAGCTCTAACTAATGACCCCAAGAAAATTGGGAATACACTGAATGAATACTTTGCAACCGTTGGTGTTAAGCTAGCAAGTGCTATACCTGAAGTATCAGGCACCTTTTCTAATTATTTAGATCCACCGTTGTCAAATACCTTTTATTTCGATCCCATTATTCCTCAAGAAGTAGAATCTGAAATTATAACCTTATTAGAAACCAAAGCGTATGGACTTTATTCCAGCCCAGTTAAACTTTTAAAACTAGCAAGATCAGTTATATCACTACCCTTAGCTGAAAGGACTGATGATTATGATAAACAAAAGAAAGTAAAGTCATCTGGGGCATGTCACGGTGGTGGCAAACGAGGAAACATTGTTGCTTGCGATGTTTCCTTGTGCACGCAAACTGGGAAAACATTTACTGCAGACACAAAATGTTTTTTGCAGAAACAGAAATAACATTAATGGTTTATAGTTTACATTTAGTCCATGCTTTGGCCTGTAACCTTTTTTGTATTGTACTTAATATCTACCCTAATTCATTGGGCAGTGACTCTTGGATCATATTCCAGAAAGCAGAGTGAGATGTAGTTGCAAAGGAACTAATTTACCCACCTCTCTTATCTCTCCTTTGATATTCCCAGGAACTATGTGCCTTATAAATAAAAGAACCTCTTTGGGAAAAGCAAATTCTGCATCTTTCGGTCCAATTTCCTTTCCCTGAGAAAAAGAAAAGTAAATGATGCATTAATGAGAATGTCGAGTTTATAAATTAACTTGTGGACTGTGCGCAATGGTTCAACCTTGGACAAGAAAAACATTTCCAGGTTAATTCCTTACCATAAGAGCACATGCCCAGGTACAATAATGCAAATAATGAATCCTCCACGGTGGCTTGCCCCATTTTACCCTGTTTTCCATGCTGGATTCCAAATTTCGAACAAAGAATTGGCCATCATATCTATGAAAGACATTTCTTTCAGCTGGAATTGAAATACAATCAAATACAGACCTAGAAAATAAAGCTTACCCAAGCAAATTCATGGCCACGACCATGTTTTGTCTTGGGTCACGCTTGTCAGTTGGCCGGACGTTTTGTTCTTGACCTCAGTCTTTGTTGGTTGCCACATTTTTCTTCTCTTGCGCTGATTTGTCCTTTTGCTCTTTTCTGTTTTTCCAGACACTTTTCTTTTAACTTTACCCATTACTGTTAAATCGCCACAGTCACTATTTGACGGTGTTTGACTGCGACTACAAAAATTCCCGTGAATTCAATGGGCTATTGATGTTGCAGGCACTCAAGGTGTCCAAACCTTGTATTTCATTGGTCGGTGGCATGACCAAGTTGAAATCTGCTTTGATGAGGTGTGATAAGCTTTCAAAACTTTAGGAGTCTAAACCTCAGACTTTATTTTTGACCGAATTTCCCTTCTTTAAGCGAATTAATAGGGCATGTAGATCTGAGGGATTCTTATTAAATTTGGCCAAAAGTATCAATGCGCAAAAGTGTGCAAGGCTTTTTTGATATTCCAAATATTTTTCCTTTTATGTGCTCTCAATTGGCGAAGATCCCCAAATATTCAATTCGCCAACTTCAAAGTAGATTTTCTCAGCAACCAATCGGAATATCAAAAGCCTCACACACTTTTGTAGTCTATCACCTACTGATTGACATTGTGCAGTTTGTTTGGTCGTACATACGAGCAGGAAGATAGGTAATTCAGTTAAGCAAATAGCGTCCGTTTTGCGTTTGGAGGCTTGTGCGCACTTACCATTAAATCAAATCTTAAAAAAAAATATTTCTTCTGATTCTAAATTTGATTAGCTTGACAGTGACATAGACTTTTCTATGGTTATAACGTAAGCGCCGCTGGAAGTACCAAGATGAATTGCCTAGAAGAAATAAAAGTACTGAAAGTGACCAAGGGCACTTCTTTCTAGTTTCACTGCACTTCCAATAACTTCGGGCTCCTTCAGTAGCAACATTTCCTGGTTTCCTACTTCATGCTAAATATTGGTTATATGTGTTTCAATTAAATGCAGCATGCAGTGCAATTGGTGAATGTTCCCCTTGGTTGCTCATGGTTTGGGTGCTTACTTTCACAGTCTTGGAGGGAATCCCTCCAGAAGACTATCGCCATCACTTGCTCTTGTCGGGCATGGGAGCCCTGTTCCATGTAGTCAAATCGGAATACCAAATCGACCGTTTGAGCATCCAGAGGAGCAATGTTCTCGCTGGTGAAGACATCGTGAAATTGCTCTGAATGTGCCTTCATAGCGCCCAGAACAGAAAGAGTTTGAAGGCCCTTTTCATTCATCCACATCCAGGAGATACCTTGTAGAATCCACCAGGATGTGGCACACTACTACCTTCCCATGCCATTCTTTCTTTTCTAGTGTTGATGGAAAGGCACTGGCACCTACATCATCTAAGATGTTCCTATTCCTCCATCTCTCAAATGTCCTCTCAGTTCCTTGATAGTTGAGTTGATGAATTTATTATCTGCAGAAAGCAAAAGAGGACATTCCTTGACTTTTCAGATAAGTGTGCAAGAGTGATCGCTTGGTACCCAGAATCTGCAGCGGTGTAAATTAAAGGTGAATTAAGGTATCAGCCACCCTTCAGAGCTGCCCTCGCCAGGATTGCTGTAGCGCTTTCATTTTTCTTGTAAACCCCAACAAACCAACACTTTCTGAAAGCTTAACCCATTGGCTCCTGCTGCCAGTCTTCCCATTTAGCACAGCTTGGGGTGGCCTTTTTCAGCTCAGCATGGGCACCTTATGTGTTTGCTTGCTTGCTGGCCTTTTCAGGTCATTTCCAATTGCCTGCCAATATCTACGGAGCTTTCCTTTCCCACTCCTCCCTCCCATGGGTAAGTACTGGGTATTGTTAAGTATTCCACTGGGTCAGTGTGACGGTGCCTGGGTGGTGGCCGCTAGCGGGGTTGCAATGGATACCTCCTTCCCTGTGCCAGAATTGTTGCCTGGCTCCATCAGCCATTAATTTAAGGCACCAGCTCCCAAGCTCATCTATTTTTGATGAGTTTAAGCAATGACAAAACAACTAAATGTTTTCAGCTAGGTGTTTTCGTGACACAAAACAGTATTAATAGGACTCCTAATTAATAGAACATACACTGCATGTAGACATTCCTTAAATTTCAAGTTTATCTGTTTTTAATTGTGTGTAGCTGTCACAATATTATTAATAAATCGCTACCTAAATATTCCTTAACATCTTCATCATTCCCCTCTATATTCCTCCAAGAGGGCCCAGCAATCTCTGGCAAATCCCTTGCTTTCATTGCACTCTTCTTGTCTTCATGTACATTGTGGGCATGTGTTCCTTCTGTTCCTTCAACTTCATGCACTTTTCAGTCAAGACCATGCTTCTTTCTTGCAAGCCTCGTCTCTTCCTCCATGTCTCTATCATGTTCATTCATGACAACAATTGACTGGTTTAGCTTTGACAGCTGAGCAAGGATATTCAAGTCTCTTTCATCTAAGACCTGCTTCTTTTCTATTTTTTCTTTTTTCTTCTCCTCCCTTTCTTTCTCTGCTTTGTTTTTTCCTTGTTGGCTTTGAGCTTTGGAGGAAACACTGATTGGACTTTTGCTTTTTTTTCTTCCCAGACTGTTTGTTTTCTTTTTTGGCCGACCCACTTCTTTTTTTGGTCAAGGCATCCATTGCAATTTTACTTTTTGTGAGCTGTTCTTTGTCATCTGTTAGTGAATGTTGAAAAAATATTTTAATTCCCTGGCCGGGCCGAAAAGTTGTTCAAATGCCCCAACCCCCAGGGAAATCACCAGATTACTGTTTTAACTTTTCAGTAGCTTCTATTATGCTTCTGAGGCTGTGCATGTTAACATGGTTTATTAGACAACACATATTTATATATTATAGATACAACTCGTTGTTAAACACCTCCAATTACAGAACACAGCTTGAGTAGGCCTTTGATTTTCAACCAATCCGTCACGAATACGCAATCTTTTCCTTTGAATTCATCAAAGTTTGTCTCCGCTGTCGTTATCAACCCACGTGGAATCAGCACGACTCGTAATATGAAAACAAGGCTAGCGATCAAATTCCCCACCCACTAGGAGTGGTGATCAAATGCCCTCCCTCCAGAGCAGGAAGGGATGTCAAATGCCCGGGGTATGCCCGGAAGGGATGTTTAAGCTTCGATTTGACTGGTACATTACCTATATCATTACACAATGATCAGCCATCAGAACTGTTCTCCACCTGTACACGTCTCTCAATTTGCCAGGGAATAGTGTGTAGCCTCGGATCACGAAAAGTAAATATCCGCATTGTTTTCAATAAGTTTCCTCTCTTTCTTACGTTTCTTTGCACATTGTTACTGAACAAAATTATATAGGCCAGGAAATCTAGACACTGAGTTACGATTAGTTTTTCATACCTGCTCCTACGGGAACGGTTTGGTTTTCAAGGATATAGATGCTGGGCGACATTTTTTTTTTTTAAATTAATTTTTTTTTTATTAGAGCACTCACGCTACTTACAATAGTACGACTACTACAAATGCTAAACATTACTTACAGACACAATGCACTAATTAAGCCATATGATCATTACTTACAATATCGTTACATAACTTACAATACTGGTTTAAACGTACAATATATTTATGATAAAATACAATTACAAAGGCAATAGAAGGTTACAAAGGCAGCTATACAAAAAAAAATAGTTAGAATACAGTTATTGCTTATAAAGGACAAACTGTCCCCCATGTTTTAATAAATTTATCGAAGGTATTGTTCTTAGTGCAGATATATTGGATCAATATTTGTTTTTGAGCAACCGAGCTGGACTAGCAGTTATCCAGTATGAATTACAATTCAAGTACGATAACATATCGAGCTTGATTACTTTCTTTTTATCAAGCTCCATTTCTAACTAATCAAGCTTGATAACTATTCAATGAAATCGAGCTTGATTAAATTTTTATCATGCTCGATAAATTGTTATCGTGCTGGACTAATGATTTTTTTTATCGAGCTTGATTTAATTTTTATCGTGCTCGAATGAACTTGTTATCGAGCTTGATTTAATTTTTTCCCAGCTCGATTTCCAGTTAAGTTTTAAAGGGAGACTGGGGCTGAGGAATGAAGGAGCTCTCACAAAGGGACTGGTATAAAGCGAGACTGGGTCTGAGTAATGAAGGAGCTCTCACAAAGGGACTGGTATAAAGTGAGCAGCTAGTGTTCAAAGAATTCTAAGAAGGTAGGAATTTTTCTCTTATTTTTTTACCCTTTCTTGATCACATTATTTCTCATAAAGGGATCCTTAATTCTCTTGTCTCAATAGACCTTTCACCAAGTGTCAGTGCTAATTAGATTCCTCGTATATCGGTAAAATGTGCAGGATGTTATACGTTCGACATGATATCGATATATGATGTGTTTGGGGATGTTTGGGCTCATGTTAACCTGAGCGGTTTTTGCACATGTGCTTTATGATGTTATAACTGTTCACCGCCTGTTTGTGTTACTGCCTGTTATAATTTAATTGTCTGGTTGTTTTTGTTTTTACTTTTTCCACATGGCTACCCGATGCAATCTGGTTAATAACCAACCCTCAGTTAAATTTTGCATAATAAACTTGCACCACCCCCCCCCCCCTTCTCTGGCCCCTTTCCACCACTCATACATGTAGGTTATTTCAAGTAAAGACTAAAACTTTTTTTGTTAATGTTTTTTTTATTATTATTTTAACCCTGCCTTGTCTGAACTATTAAAGAAATTATTCTTAAACGCTTATGCTACAAATACTGGATACATTTTCTAAACTTTACCTTTGCACGTCAAAAGGCATGGTAACACAAGACTGTTTTATGTTTATTTTCTATTCAAAATGAATCATTAAAACAAAGAGAGGCCGATGCATAAGCCTTAACATTTATAGGGAAGATATCTTTTACAAACATTGATGTCATTTTTGCTCACACGCACAAAATCACTGGTGCATGTGGTTGGCCGAAGCTCTTTCGACCTGGTCAAATCCTTCACTCACAGATGAATTTCAGCAAGTGTCGAAACTCGTATTTCCTTTAAACTTGAACAATTGTCCTTATATTCTAATTTTTCCTGGGTTTCAGGATGAAATCTGGCATATATGTGAAGCGACCGTAAGTTGAAGTACGCAAATTTTCAGTCATTTTTGTTTTGATCACTTTTTGCCAACCATGAATATTGCGTAACAGTGCTTGTGATGTCACCGATATCTTCACTAAAATCAATGTAATTAAAAATTATTTTCCAAATATTTAAACAGTATAACACCTTTCCTCTTGGATGCCTCACCATGGCCAAGGAAAAAATCTCAACAGTAACGATAGTCCATGCTGAACTCATTAAGATATGAATAGATTACATCAACCTACTAAATATGTATATTCTTATTCTAAATCTATGATAAGTTATCAACTAAGTTAAGGTGTGTTGTAGACATTGCAACAAAAAGCAACCACATAATATTATTTAACTGCCTTTTCTGAAATTGATTTTCATCCAAATCAAGACTTCACAAATAAATAATTGTAGTTTCAAAATCTCTAATGATGGTATTTTCCATCAACAATCTTTACTGACACAACCTACTTTTGCAGACTCTATTCAAGTTTGTCTTTTGTTTACAAGACCGTTTTATATTTCTTTTGCGTATTCAAAATGGTGCAATAAAAGAAAAAGAGCCCAATGCATAAGCCTTGTAATTAAATATTATTTTCCAGAATTGGTATAAAACCTTTTTTGGTTGCTTCACCATGGCAAAGGAAAAAACTTGACAGTTAATGATGGTCCATGCTGAAGTCACTAAGGAAAGAATAGAGTACTGCAACCTACTAAATTTATATATATAATTATAAAGCTATGAAAAGTTTTGAACTAAATTAAGAAGGTGTGTTGTGGACATTACAACAATTAAAATGCAACCACATATTCAAGTGCCTTTTCTAAAATTGAATTTCATGTTAATCTGATAAACCTCACCAAAAAATACTTGTAGTTTCAAAACTTCAAAACCTACTTTTTCATACTCTAAATATTAGTATGTCTGTTGTAGACATATTGCAGCTCCTATTTTGGTCATTCTTTTTTGGATTTTTTTCTTTGAGAACCTGTTCTCTTATCTTTCTTCCTCTTCCTGCGATTTTTGGTGTCATGTTCTTCTTTATCTTCCCCTTTAACTTCCTTTTCCTCTTGCACCTCAGTTTCCTTTTCTTTCCCTAATTCCTTTTCATCTACAACTTTTGCTTTTGCTTCTTTGTGTCCTTGTTTGCCATTTTCTCCTTTATCTTGCTTTTCCTCTTGCACCTGGGTTTCTTTTTCTTTCCCTATTTCTTTTCCGTATTCAACTTTTTCTTTTGCTTCTTTGTTCTCTTGCTCTTCCACCTGAGTTTCTTTTTCTTTCTCTATATCTTTTCCATCTGCACCTTTTTCTTTTGCTTCTTTGTTTTGTTGTTTCCTATCTTCTTCTAGAGCGATACTTTTTTTTGTAACTTCTTTATTTCTTTGTTTTCCTTTTTTAAGTTTTTTCAGTTTCTTCCTGATAGAGGCTTTTCTTTTTTCACTTGTGCTTTCCCTGCTGGCACTCTTCTTTATTTTTCTTTCTTTTATTTTCTTTTCTTTTTGCACCTCATCTGTTGAAAACACACATATTTAAGTCCATGGTTAATTGAAAAGTTATTTTGTTTTACATATTTGCTCCAGTTTTACATTAAATTGCCTACATTGTTTTTGCATTTTTGTTAACAGAACTTTGCCCTTCAAGAAGGGGCAAGCCTGGATTATACAAAATATGTATTAACATAACATTTGATATAGCATCCTCCTTCCAATAAACACCACGTTTCTAATATGTTGTTCCCCACGAGTGCTTTATTTTGGTTATTATGTGGCCCTGTAATTGCTCGATAAGTGCCCGTTCTAAAAAACACCTTCATAGCAGAAGTGGCATTCATGAGATCGACATATGACATGATTATACAAATGTCAGCTTAGTTTAGACAAAATTCTGTTTTGTTATTTCAGCATAATGTCCTACAGTAACAATTTGCATTGCATTAAGGTGGCTCAATAGGGTTATGCAAGATCACAAAGCGCATGCCAGTGATCTCAATCGAAAGTTAATATTCTCGTTCTTTTTGCTATTTTCCTAATCAAAGCTACTGAAACATAACAAACAAGGGCCAAAATTTGCTGTTCAACAGTTTGCTCTGATATCAAGGCTTTTTGTCTCAAATTAAAACTACCCAAACATCGTCATATTTTGACATCTGTTTGGCTTTGATTTCAATTTTCTTCAATTTCCTTCATTAAAATTTTCTGATATGCTCAAACCGGGTAGAGTCTGGCAAGAAAAAACTTTTACAATCAAAAAAAGTAGGGGTTGTCAAGGTAGTTTTTTCGTTTTTAGCATTTTTGTGTTTTTTGGCTGAGCGAAAACCTTGTCTTACAAATTTTTCTGATAAATTGAAAGCAAGGAAAGCTAATAAGGAATAACTTCTCTGCCAAATCTTAAGGAATTTCACCGGACAAAATTCAAGAAATCTGATAAGGATTTTTCTATTTTTTTCATCCCAATGGCAATTACATCACCAGAATAGGAACTCGCCAAGATTGCTATGTGGACATGCGCAACTTTTCAAACCACGTGGTTTTGTCGATGAGTGACTCGACAATGGCAGTCTCATCAAAATACACACAAGACCTTTCCGTCCAAATCGTTTTCTTTACGTTTTCTTTTAAATGGTTTCTCTGTTTGTACTTCTGGGCTGTAATTTGAGCTATAATGTTGAGTTGTTTGCTGCTTTGCATGAGCTTGCATCAGCTAGCGCACGCACATTACTAAAGCTCGCATCATCAGTGGACACGCTCTTGAAATCCTATGGAGTCACCTTAAAATCACTTAAAGTTTTTGAAATAGAAATACTCTCGCCAAAAAGGTCTCTAGAGCTACCAAAAGTAATTTAGCAACAGCTTAGCCTGTCACTAAATGGAATCATTACAGTATTGGCATATGTTTTACATTGGGTCTCACCAGTGCCAGCATAAAAATTAATAATAACTTGAATTTTTCTTACCAACAACTGTGGCAGACAATTTGTCATCCTTGGCTTGAGGTACATTGCCCCTGAAGGAGACCTGCAAGTAAATATAGGGAAGGGAAGTGTGCTGCTCAAAGGACTCACGTGTAACTTGCTTTGATGAAAACTCAAGCTGTCATATTCATCGTTTAAGGCAAGTTACACATGAGGCCTTTAGGCAGCACTCTCCCCTCCCATATTTTCAACACTCCGTAAATGTCACTTGCATCAACTTGCATATAAATATTAATGTTACTTTCAGAGTTACTGTTAGTGTTATAGGCAAGCACCAGCATGTGACAACTACAGTTCGTTGGAATGGACAAAAACTATTCCCTTACAAAAATATACATGTACCTCCTTTTTTCTTCTTTTTATGTATAACACGCAACTCTTCATGATAATAACTTTTCATTATGTGATATTCTTTGGACCAAATATGCATAAATTACATTTTTCTGGAACCAAAGTTGTGTGTTTTGTCTTGTTAATGTTGGTTTGGTTTTGAAGAACCTTTTCCAAAGGAAGTAGAGGAATTGTAAAACTTTCAGTTACTGTGTGTTAAGTGTCAATGCTCTAGAAAAACCTTGTCATTGCCCTGCTTGTGCTTGTGTTTAAAACCTAGGGATGGATAGTAAAGTCAATCTCCAAGTTTTGAGGCTCTAGAAGAGCCTCATCCCTGGAGAGATACAGTAGAGTCATATACGCCAAGTATCGAGGCTTCATAGAAGAGCCTCGTCCCTGGAGAGATACTGTAGAGTCCATTTACTCCAAGTATCGAGGCTCCATAAGGGCCTCGTCCCTGAAGATACAGTAGAGTCATATACTCCAAGGATCGAGGCTTTAAAGAAGAGCCTCGTCCCTGGAGAGGTGCAGCAGAGTTGACAGTCGCTATGGTCATTTAGTCAAGTGAAGTCAGTTTGGTCTGTCTACATGTAGGTCTGGTAACGCCTTGTCAGTCAAGCTCAAGCGCTATATGTTTAAGGGAAGTTTACTTGTTAGCTGTGAAAAACTATTACAAAAGAAGAGTTGTGGTCATACAATCCTTACAATTCCCATGTATTTACATGTGCTTGCCCGCTAGGTGTCTATCATTACTGGTGAAATGTTTATTTTGTTTTAAAGTTATACAATAATATAGTCCAGTTTAACAATTATTATTAATCTAAGTATTGAGGCTCTAGAAGAGCCTTGTCCCTGGAGAGATACAGTTGAATCAGTTTACTCCAAGTATCGAGGCTCTAGAAGAGCCTCATCCCTGGAGAGATGCAGTAGAGTTGGTCATTCGCTATGGTCAGTTAGTCAAGTGAAGTCACTGGGTTTGGTCTGTCTACATGTAGGTCTGGTAATGTCTTGTCAGTCAGGCTTAAGTGTTGAATGTTTAAGGGGATGTTTATTCCATACCCTATTTACATGTACTTGTCTGCTGCGCGCCTATTATTACTGTGAAACGTTTAGTTTGTTTTAAAGTTAAACATTTTAAAGTGTTACTGAAACGAAATTTTTGTATCGGAGATTATGGCGTTATTTTGTACTTGGAAATACGCTAATCATCGTGAGCGAATTCATTTTTGCCAAAAGAAACCAGAAAGTGGTATTTTTTAAGCTTGAAAACAGCATTTTTGCTCCAAACGGTGTCCGGGGCCTGGAACCAAATGATTAAGACTGATGACGTCATGAGTTGTATACAATTCGCCATCTTGGTTCTTTTCTCTTACGTTGTTGGTTGTTACACGGTCGGAAATTATGTCGGATAACGAGGAAATGTTGGGTGATATTTCTTCGGAAGAAAGCGAAACCGATCAATATAGCGATGAAGAAGATGCTGGGGGATGGTTCCCATTTTGCCCTTTGCCTTTGGACGAAGCGAACCCATTTCTCGCGAATTGTTTCATCACGCGGGAACATATGCATTGATATGCCCTCTGTTTTCGAGTTATTGGTACAACTCACGTTTCCACGGTCACCAGCTACACAGTACTTGCCAGTGACTGTTTCTTTGGCCTTTTGACGTTCGTGTCACACTCCATGCTCACTTGGGGTTTACTCTGAGTTCTGAGATGTATACAACTCATGACGTCATGAGGCTGGTTTGGCCGCGCCAAAATGGCCGCCAATTTTGGGTTCAAGCAGCCAACTTCAAGCGGCTAAAAAAGCACTTTCCGCGATTCGCAAGCGAAAAAAAAGTTGAAACTGTTTGTAAACAAGGTTCATACTTTATTATTATGCAAAAATCTCCGATACAAAAATTTCGTTTCAGTAACACTTTAATAGTCTACTTTAGTTTAACAATGATTTTAAATAATGTTGTAATATTTTAGAGTTTAGTTACATCATACTAGCTTTGTTTTATATTAGCACAAGTGTTGCACATGGTTTTATGTACAGTAACCATCTCACCTGTTTGCATGTACACTAAATGAGGTTTTTACATGTGATAGTAGGCATAAGCTGTGCATCCGCATCCCAATATGATTTTATACACCTAAAAATTACTCTCTATTCATGTTTACTATTCCCTACCTGGGAATCCAGAAGTTCTTTGACATTCTCCTCATCCTGCATAGTTGTCAGAAATAAGGGATTAAAGCTGGTTTTAAAATAATTAATTTTGGTACGATAACAGCTTTATTGGATGAGGGACTTTATAACATTTCTGTTTTCACTGCAATTCGAGCATGTTTCTATCCCAATTTCAACACTCATGCTTTTGGGTATTGAGTTAAAATCGACATCATCACAATCCCCTTAGTCTGGGGGTGCCCATGCATGCTTCTTTGATAGTCAGAGATTTAATAACAAATGGAGCAACCTCATCACAGTCTATAATGGACATGTAAGATACATGTATCATTTTTTTTGTCTATTTTTACAGTTGTAGGTCATTCACTTTGCACTTGGGCTATATATATTGAAGGATAAAAAAATGGTTGTTGACTTACAGCATAGACCTCCAACTTGGCTAGGAAGAGGTATGTTATTTTCTATAGCTAAGTGCTCTTTTAATCAATGAGCTGGATTATGTTTAGCTTGCTTGTTTCATTCGTACAGTGTATGTGCTACTTACTCTCTCATAGACATCCAGGACCTCTCCTTCTGTTATGGGGTGCTCATGTAAAACCACCTCTTGCCGTCTTTGAATTGTGAAGTGGAGAGGTAAAGCATCTACTGAACCTGTCCAGTCATAAACTTCCTGTCATAATAAACCAATTGAAACATTATCGCAAGACAATTTTATGAAATTTTCAGACTTGACTAACTAGGATATCATAATTTTCACTGTGGTTATTAACCTAAAACTTCACACACAAATTATTTTAAAGTAGCTGTTGCAGTGGAGATCTGCAGTTAATAGATGTTCCTTTTCATATCCAATATATCAATAGGTATATCGATCAATTAAAATACCTAACAATAAATAGATGAGATTTGGCACTGGCAAATCTGCAGAGTGGCCTGGCTTCTCATCCACTATTTCACAAATTCAATAATCCACATTAATGTTCAGTATTTAAAATAGTATTTTTGAAGTATGTACCTGGAACAGGGCAGTTGTCTTGAACTTTCTTTTGATTTTAAGGCTACCATAACGAAGGATTATGGTGGTTCCTTCTTTAGCCTCTGGTGCCACATGATTGATTCTATCCTCTCTTATCTAAATAGATGAAGATATACGTACATACTCAATAGATATATATGTATCTACTCAATAGACATATATGTATCTACTCAAGGTTGTTTCATATGGACTTTAAAGTCCGTATGAAACAACATTGAGTAGATACACATTGTTATTAATGCTCCATTATTGTAGAGCACTATTCTGGATTTATCAGTGTGGAACTCACCTGAAGTTATATATATTAGATATATATACAAAACTCAATATGTGTGGTCCTTAAAATTATGATTCTCAATAGAATCAAACAAAACTTGAAAATATCTTGTCCCATATCTATTCCACTGATTGAAGTTTATTTATATTATATAATGTGAAGAAAATGTTTCCAATAAGAGGTCGATCATTCTTACAATGTGGGCTAATGACCAGCAATATTTCGAGTTAGATATCTACTGGCAGTGCTTCTAAACAATTATAGTATTAAAACCAAGAGGTTGAGACAGCAGAAAGCAAATCATGATTTTTAAAATGGTTTCGACATGTTTTAATTTTAAAGACATGTTTCGACGTTGCCAACATCATCGTCAGTTAGTAGCATAATATTTGAAAAACCGTTGGACTTTATAACAACTAGGCAAAACAGAGATAATTAACAAAGTCCAACGGTTTTTCAAATATTATGTAACTGACAATGATGTTGGAAACATCGAAACATGTCTTTAAAATTAAAACATGTCATAACCTTTTTAAAAATTATAGTATTCCACTCATGCTTGTGGAATATTTGAAAGGTATATAGTCAATTTGGTGCTACGCGCCTTGTCTCATTTCCAACACATGCCTGTGGAGATAACTGTTAAGTATTCCTCAAGAGAAATGCAGAAATAATGAAATATGTGTTTATCATTTTTATTTGATAATCTGGGACCTACTCTGTGGGCTTCAGCATCATGGTTGTCATTACCATCGTCCCTCTCTGGTTTGGCCTGGCCTTTCTGTTAATTAAAGCATGAAAATGTAATGCATTTAGAATAAACAACTATTATAGTACAGTGTAAGCTTCTGCTGACACTAAATTAGTAAAATTGACACAATTACTGTGAGTTCATGTATTTGTTCCTTAATTAAGAATAATCTTCATTAATATTTTGGCATTTACCTTCTTGTCGATTCTGAGAGATTGCTCGAGTTCAAGCTCTTGCTCTTTTCTAAGTTAATCTCTTTCCCTGTCAGAAAAATGCATTGTTATTGACAAAAAAGAGAAATCACTCCCATACACTGGATGTCATTTGTCTGTCACATGAGAATGCAATTGAAGCACTTTCCTGCCAACAATAACAACAACAACCACAACAACAGAATTGTTACAGACAGGCCATATAAGAGACTTTGCTGTTACCAAAAAACTAAACATTCTTGCCACATATATAAACAATAATATTATCTTCAAGTGGGCGGGAAAGCTGCTGCTAATTGTATGCTAGCGATTTTGGTAGAGATATAAATAACACGCATTGCAGGTTAGTGATACAACTTGTGTCCCATGTTCAAATGCCTTTGTTACCTGGTGAGAAAATGGCTCTATTTTCATGTTCTTGTCGGCATTAAAATCCATGGTGTTTCAGTTTTCAGACTCACTCCTTATGCATGTGTGTGTGTTTTTTTAGTACATGAAAATTGCTAAGCAGGCCGGAATCTTACCATTCATTTATTAGCCGTTGTAGTGAGGTTTGCCCTCGCTCTATGGCATCTATGACCTCATTTAGGCTGACATTTTCTAGAGTCTGGCCTAGGTAAAAATAAAATTATAACGCAAAATTATTCCATGCATATGGCATTACCAAGCCACCTTTTGGTATTATTAAAAAATCTCTCAACAAAAGCAAAAAAAGGAAAGTTTTCCATGTTGTAATCTTGTGGATTGGTTTCAAAATTTTGAAACTGATCTTGTTACATTCTTTGATTATTTTTCTGCTTGATCATGTGGAAAAATAACTTTCATTTGGTTAGTGCACTCGAAGTGAAGGTAATTTATTTCATCAAAACCAACAGTTGTCAAAAAAGCGACTTGTCAAAGATGACTGACTAGTTATTTTGTTTTGATGAGAACTTACCAGAAAAACGTTCCACAAGGTTTGGCCTTGAAGATGTAGGTGCCAAGATAAATATGCCTGTTTCCTGGCCCTTTGAACCAAATTTTTGTAATACTGCCAAAAGAAATGTTATGACAAAAAGTGAATCTCAATATTCACTGTATATAATTAAGTTGACCAAAGTTATTAAATCAAAATTTTCCAAAACCGATTGTGGAAAAGCCACTGCAGATCTGCTTTAATTTGTTAAATGCTTGCTGTGTGTTAACTGATAACACATAAAATTGTAACAATCAGGGTAAACATGCAAGACAAGGCCTTTGCAATGTACAGGTGTAAGTGCCAATTGGCACAGTTTACATGTATTTCATTGGGCGAATTAACATAATTATTCGGCATATTTAACGGAAATTACTATAATCATTGCTTGTCTCCACTAATATTATGCTTCATTTATAGAAGAGTTACTCTGAAAAAGTGCCTTGGAGGTAAAGGGTTAATCAACAATCGAGTTAAATAAATGTGAAGAATTACCTTGTCTGCCACTCTTTGATCCTGCTTTGGCAATCCAAAAGTAAATATTTTGAGTGTTTCCCAGCAAGCTCAAAAATCTACAGAGTGTAATTAAATAGGAGCAAACAACAAAATACACTGTCATTTGTTTTCTTATATGGTTTCTGGCTTGTAATAAAAGGGGTAGTTCATTATCATTACTTTGAACACATGATACATGTACTTCTCTAAAAATCATCATTATTCATGTAGGGAAGTGATTATTGATTACATGTATATGCTCTGATTGGTCAATGATTATATCATCAGTCATTTCTCAATATAATCACCCCACATGAATTGGCTTCATGTTTTCTTGATGTTATAAAGAACAATGTAATAAAATGAAAGTAAATGCACTATTTTTGGGTTTTGATGATCACCTGAGTTAACCACAACAACTACATGTATTATTCTCTTGCTCATTGAATATTGTGGAATACTTGACTATAATTGCAATTTACCTTTGGGGAATAATAACCCCTTACTAACCGAGGGCAAGGGCCATATTGGGGAATATTGGCCTGAGGTCGTGGCAGTACAGACCAAGCGAAGTGAGGTCTGTACAAAAACAGCTGAGGGCATTTATTCCCCAGTACGGATCAAGCTAGAGAGGTTAGTAAGTAATTTATTATATGGCAATCAGGCCATGCTTGTTTTGCATTTTGAAAGGAAAAAATACACAGCCGATGATCGTTTCGATGGAAATGGTCCATATGGTGAAATCCTGACCAAGAAAGAGCCAATCCGAACGCTTGGATTTACCTTGCCATATAATAATAATAATTATCAGTTGCATAATGTCACTGTTATCTTTAACTCCCTTTAACTATTATCACAGAATGCGTTTTAACCAGCATATACATTTTACACTTTCAGAAAAGTCCTTCGTCTTGTTTATTTATGACCCACTATTCTACCCGGAAACCCATGAGGTTGACCAGTGACTATTGCAACCCCAGCCCAGTTGTCTATAGACTGAAATATTTATGAGGATCAGAAGATACCCTTTGTTCAATTTTATCTTTGACAACTCAAACTATTACAGAGAGCGAAGAACTCCAATTTTGGCGATTGCCCTTTGGGCAAGCTGTAACCATGATGTACTAGCCTGAAAGTCATTTTCACGAGCCCCCCAAAAAGTAACTGCTTACAGTACTCCTGTAATGGATTTGAATTTCATCAAAAAAACATCTTCCCAATTGCCTGGCAGGCAAGTAAAGGACAGCAATCACTAGCCACCCCTTCTTATGTTGCTAAGCATCTGTTTTTAAAATTGATTTATTTATTTTTCTTATTTATTCATTCATTCATCCATCCATCCATCCATCCATCCATCCATGCACGCATTCATTCATTCATTCATTCATTCTTTCATTCATTCATTCATTCATTCATTCATTCAATCAATCAATCATCCATCCATCCATCCATGCATGCATTCATTCATTCATTCATTCATTCATTCACTCTTTCATTCATTCTTTCATTCATTCTTTCATTCATTCATTCTTTCATTCATTCATTCATTCATTCATTCATTCATTCATTCATTTATGTATTTATTTATTGCCCTTGCAGGGTATTGGCCCAGAGGCCAACACCCAAGGAGGCACCCTACAGAATATTTAACAATTATTCGCCGAAGGCGAAGTGAATCACGGCGAATATTCCCCGAGACGAAGTCGAGGGGAATATTCGCTGTGATTCACTGAGCCTGAGGCGAATAACAAAGAAAACATAGAAATAACAAACATAAAGGTTGGTTTGCAAGCAAGTAAACCGATTTAATACGTCGTTTGCGAATCAACTTACAGACAAATAATTAGGCATTAAAACGGAAGAATAAAACGAACACTACGGAAACGAAAATCATCTGGTACCTCTTTCTGTCCATTAGTGACATATCGAAAATTGTGCTTGTCATCATGGAATGAGTAGCGCTGGTGTGAAGAGGATTAAATTCCTGTGACTCGATCTGGCACCGTTTGTCAAGGCCGCATGAAATGCGAAACCACTGTGTTTACGATCTCTCAATGACTTGAACATCACTTCTTAGAGACATTTTTCGTCCCAATGCTTTGGTAATCATCTTCAGAAATTCCCAGTGTTTTGAATATCCGGATTGAAAGTGATTTCTTCCTAATGAACAACAATTTCATTCACAATTTTCCGCCATGTTTACTTGCCTGAATGACAAAGGTGGCGTGGCTTAGTAACCTAGCCATGAAATGCTATATTCACCGCGCTAGGCGGTGAATATAGCGTCATAAGCCGAGCTTCTCGGCCAATCAAAATGCTCGATTCTTATATTCACCTCTGGAAATTATACTAATAATTATTAGAAAACAGTCCTAAAAAAGAACGCGCACTGATTGGTTAAAAATCGTGTTTGTATAACTCGATGGAGACACAGAACTAGCGCACGTTGTTGACGTAGTGATGGCGCGAGTGAAGAGAATTTGCGTGGTGTTTTCTGGTGTTGTTTTAGTGGTGTTTTCTGAAGGAAATAGAAAACATGTACTTCGTGTTTCTATCGAGTTATACTAACACTCGTGAAAGTTTGAGAGAACTCGACAAAGCATTTCTCGTTCTCCCAAACTTCCACTCGTGTTTGTATAACTCGATAGAAACACGGTACATGTTTTCTATTTAACTTCTAAATACAATACTGTGTGATTGTATATTATCAAATTTACAGATAAATTTGTTGACTACTTACATGAATGTGAACTTCGACAAAATGCTTGAAACGTTAATGTTTCAACAGTCGTATGCACAGTATTTATTATTCAATTATACACATCCATAAGCAAATTATCAAAAGCCAGCTCTTGAGAACACTATACAGAAATAGCATAAGAATGGTCCGTAAAATAGTCAAAGACAACCCACCTAATTTATAAATACTGTAAATAATACGCGTTAAAATAACAACAATCTAAGGGCGCGTTCGTTTGGGATATTCCGGAATAAGAATATATTCAGGAATATAGTCCGGCTATTCTGCTCCTGCGAGCAGAATAGCCGGAATGGAAATTCAGGTATTCCGGAATGAGAATAGCTCCCAAACAAACGCTTACTGGCATTATTCCAATTATTCTTATTCCGGATTGATCCCAAACAAACGCGCCCTAAGTACCTAGAGGATAACTATGATTGAAATGTCGAGTTAATGGTGTGACTTACCTTTGGCAGGCTTCCAATGCAAGAACACAGTCTTCCTGTTTGAGCCACCAAACTTCTCCATTATTTCATCACCACTGGGCACGTGTTTATACACAACTTTCATCGAATGCCCTCTATCGTAGGAGGTGATGATTCGTAAGCTGCAGGAAAAGAAATAGTGAAGCATGATCAAATCATGTTCAAAGCATGTAATAGTACGTCAGCATGGGCAAATGGAATTTCTACTGGCGAAAAGAACGACAGCAACAGATCACTTACCAAGACATGTCCAAACCAGCGAGGGTTGGGAAATTCGCCAACAAAAGACGCTCAATCTCCTGGGCCGAGTGGTTTCTGGTGAATGCGATTTCCTTTACTCTGCCGGCTTTCTTAAGCTTTTCAAGAGAGGATCTTCTCGGGACCGCTTTTACGCGTTTGTCGAGATGTATGAACACTCTTGATAAAGCCCTACGGGAGTAAGGTCTTCCTCCTGAGCCAGTATCTGGAACTTCCGAATCGCTCTCCGCCTCAGTGGTGCTACTGCGATCACCATCGTGGTTACTCATGTTTCGGACAGATACGAACACGTCTTGTCTTGAAAAGAAAACGAAGGCAATGAGGCCAGTGACGCTTCATCGAAACCTGATGCGACTATTGCGAAAGAAACCTGATGCGACTATTGGGGCGGTATGACATTTACAAAAGGATGCCGCTGTCTTCTTTGTTTTGTTATTAACTGAATAATAGTAGCTAAAGAGTTGTCGATAATCGCCTATTTCTTCAGTTTACTTATTTCTTTTCATTTCTGTCCACGCTCTGTTGTTACAAAATTCATATGACAATTAAGAGTTGGTCAAATTCTCTGTTGGCACCCATCGCGTGCTTGTAACGCAACCTTGAAGATAAACTGCTGGAACAGTTTCCTTTTGTTGTTATTGTTTGTTTACAGAAAGCTAAGGTAAAGTAGGTCAGCTATTACGGCGCAGCATTTGGGGCCTTTTCCTTCTTATAACTATAAAAACGTTCAATAACGCTAAGCAATTGTAGGTGATTGTCTCGGTTAGTACTAATAAAAGTTGAAAAGAAATGCACATGCCTTTATGTTTGTGTTGCGAAGGTAAAGTGGGAATGTAGCCTGTGTTGCATGGCCGAAATTGGGCAAGGCAGTAAAATTTGATTTCAGTTCTTTCGATTTTCAAATCAAGCTTTTGTCGCAGCCGTTGAATGAAATTCAGTTGCTTTTGCCAACAATGCCTTTTGTGAGATCTAAGGAATGTAGCATGCGATAATTTCATACTCTGTTGTCCAGGTAGCTCCGCGCAAATCAGAGTAAAACCCAGTGCTCCTATGCCTATTTAAAAAATGATATTTAAGACCTGATTGTTCGAAGGTAACTTTAATTAAAGAAGGACCCAGTTTGCTTTGACTGGAATAGCCAAGAAAATTTGCCATTCCGGATTCGCGGAACTTTCATTTGTTGTTGACACCCGAGCAGCTCTGCTTTCATTGGTAGTTATTAATAATTAGCAGCATCACAATAGAAACAATGATCATTTGATCAGACACGCGTGCGGCGAAAGTCATTGACTGTCAGACGTCCATCTACTAAGCGCCAGATTTCTCTCCTGCTAACATGTCTGCTTGTGGGTTAAGCGCTTTTAACTGCGAAATTGCTGGAGAAAATGGAGAAAATGTCGTCAATCATAGTCTGCTCTGCCTGATATGGTGAGACCAATTTCAATGTTCCTTCCTGGTCTTTATTTGTCTTTTCGTGATATATACGCCTGGCAGCGGTACTGCATGTAGAGTACTCTATCTTTATTGAGGAATACCAAGTCGTTAAAGAAAAGAAAATTATTCTGGTTAGCAGAGGACTAGTGTTTAGGACGCAGACGTTCATGTGCAATGACAATTTTGAAGCTCTGGTTCGCGCTTCACTTGTTAGGCATTATAAAAATGTTCATGAAAGAATATTTGATATTCCAAGGAATTGGTCCTAGCAAAAGCACGGATTCGTTGGATTTTCGAGCAGATTCGCGGAATTCGAAAATAAGGTGGATCGTGATGAAGATTCCGTCTTTCCTTCGTCAGCTTTGGTTCGACCCTCTTTCTGTTTACATTTCTCGCATGATATGAGTCGAGCCGCAGATTGTAATTTGAATTGTGTTATTTCCCCCGGGGGAGGGGGGGGGAGGTACTTCAGTAAATTTCAGATAGGTGTATGCCGAGAAGAGTCTTAAACCCTGACCCTATTTATGAATGACACGAACAAAAATTGATACCCTATTTAACGCTCAAACCCGAACAATGAGGCGTATCAGGGACCATATCATTTCAAGGATTTCCAGTCACTTGAGGTGAATGTGCGGCCAAAGAGTATGGGTTTTGCGTAGTTTTTGTCTCCAATAGGGTATACACTTCGGCAATTTTTTTTTTTAGTCCCTCAACCTCGATGTGTCTTCTTTGGCATTAGTCTTTAAGCGTTCTCTTGTTGCTGTATTTGTCACACTCGTCGTCTTCGTTCTCCTCCTCTTACTTCTCCTCTATTTCAGTATTCACTCACACTCTATTTGGCTATTTTCTCCCAGCAAGGAGTTGATGAATTAACCCGTCTCCATTTCTTGTGGACATAGTGCATGCAAGGCCTGTCTACAGGAGAGCATCGCCAAAAACAAAAAGACCTGTCCCATCTGTCGAGTGAATATTGTCAATCTGAACACGAACATCGCAGTAAAAGCAATGATATCAAAAATTAAAGTTCGTTGTACAAATTCTGGCTGCTCGTGGGTCGGGAAGCACCACGAGAAAGAAAACCATAGTGACAATTGTCCATTTTTGTTAATGCGGTGCTCCAATGGTTGCATAGGGAGCCAACCGCGCTCTGCACTAGACCAGCACCTGACGGCCTGCCCGTATCAACGTTTGCCGTGCGGGTATTGCAATGTGGGAGTGCCAAGATACCATCTGGAACCTCATATGGAAAACTGTCCAGAAAGTCCTCGGCTATGTCCGCTTCAGTGCGGAGAGAGATTACCTAGGTAAGTTAACTGTACTTTGGAGGTAATTCATTCTCTCTTCTAACTAAACAAGTAATAAACGTTGGTATCACCTTTTGAAAACATTGAGTATGGAATGCTTAGGTATACAGTCACTCTCAGACTAATAATAACAATAATAATGATAATGACGACGATGATGAAGATAATGAAGATGATGATGATAATGATAATGCTTTATTTTAACCACGTAAAACACCCAGGAGCCGGAGGCTTGTTGTAACGTGTTCGTGAACTAAAAATACAAAAGAAATTCCTAAACTATTGACAAGATAAAATTTAGACTGTGAATTAGTAAATTATTTGACAAAAGTTTATTGATATCCCCTACATTCGTTTGAGTGTTTACAGGTCACATATTCACATGCACCTCGGCGACTGCCCTAGGCGTGCAGTAAAATGTGAAGTCAGGGGGTGCAACAATTATTTCGTACTTGGTGCGCATTATGATCATGACCGGCAGTACCAGGAAAGCCACCAGGTTCTCCTGAAGAATGAAGTAGAGAGGCTAAGAGGCGTTTTGTTCAACAAGGTACGTAATCTTCATTAAATTGGGTATAGGAGAGCAGGCAAAAATGATGCGAATGTCTGAGAATATTGTCAGTCCATATTTTAACTGAGCAAATGAGTATGCGCGTCGGTTTTGAAATTTAGCTGTGATAACTTTCGCAGCGGTGATTGAGTCTACAACAGCATATTGCAAAGATTTAAAAAAGTATATTCAAATAATTTATAGGCAGACGAAAAAGTTGAGAGAGTCCTTCACAAGAGAAAGAGTTTTCGTTGGACTTTGAAACTTGCCGACCTTGAAGATGGCAAAGACGCAGCAAGTCCATACTTCAAGGTTGAAGGAGACATGTTTCGATGTATCTGGCTGAAAACGTCCAGCCCGCAAAGGATGATGCTTGAACAGGTGGTCTCCTCTAAACCAATTACTGTGACAGCAAGGTAAGGGTCATTTTCAACTGAGTGGTGTTTTAGCAGCTGATGATGTGTGGTGTGAGAAAGAGGAGCACACCATTTTATACTTTGTCCGAACTGATAGAGTAATCACTTTTAACAATTGAAACTAGCAACCTCATTCCCAGGTGCTCTCTCCTTTGCCTCCTTTGTCAAAGGTAGACCGAGGAGAGAGAGACTCGGAACGGGGTTGAGAAACAAGTAGGCTTGTGTTCTTTGTTTATTTAGTGTACAAGGAAGTTAAATGCCTAACCGATTATGTCATATGCACCAGTTTATCTCGTACAATCAGGGAAAATTATAAACATACACTCAGGATGATCGACGTTCCTTCCTCTCAAGTTATCGCCGACCATGGTGATATCTTCGATTTTGACGTTACAGGGGAACAACTGGAACGCCGTCTGTAAAAGTCGACCTCCAAAACAAAGCAACTTAACTAAATATTCTTTTGTTTTGGATATCCCAGTGGGCAGTTTGCTCTCCAGCATGGCGGTTTTTGTACCATGTGATCGTAAACTGCAAAGGGCCTATTGTAAGTATTTATAACTGACGTTCGACGATTTGTTTTTCAGATTCTCATTAATCAGGGATGGCAACGTGACAAAGCAATTTGAAACACGCGTTCCGGAAACTATGAGCAAAGGGATCATCGGCACTGAGGTAGACTTTGGTCCACTTAGGAATGACTAGGAATTACAGATCAAGGTCTCTATTGCCATCTATACCCACATTTAGCTATATCTTGAGTATCTGCTGCAGGCATACACTAATTTTACCACGTGTTGTAAAGAATGTGTACATGTCTATCTCGCTAATTCTAGCTGTTGATTGGCCGCCTTTAATATCATATACATGTATAGTTAAAATACCGCAAATAATTCGTGGTATTTGTGAAAAAGTCTCGAGTGCCGAAAAGGGCTTCTTTAACGGTCTTAAAGTGTTCAAAAAATAATTAGGCAGATAAATATTTTCACATTTAGATAGTAGTCCTAGGAAAATGCCCGCGTTGATTGGTTAAAAATCGTGTTTCTATTTAAGCAATAGAACACGAGTTTAATTTCTATGGTTTGTAGGCTGATAAGCCACTTGGGACGTTGGAAGAGCACTCCAAGAATTCGTAAATCAATTGCCTGTGGCCTCGCAATTTACGAATTCTTCTCGTGTTGTACCAACATCCCAAGTTGTCTATCAGCCTATAAAAGATAGAAACTTGTGGTCTATTGCTAAAATAAACCATAGAAACTTGTGGTCTATTGCTTTTATATAACAGTTCAGAATACACGCGATTTTTCCATGAGTTCACCGGTACAATAGACCTTAGCTGTTTGACCAATCAGAGCGCACGCATTGAAGTGGATATTATAACGCGATAGAAACTGACACAGAACTAGCACGAGCTGTTGACATGATGATGGCGGGAGAATTTACATTTTCATGTTCATATTATTAAGTCATTAACAATTGTTCGTGGTATTTTCTGAAAGAAATTAAAACCTTTTTATCCGTGTTGCTATCGAAATACTCGTGAAAGTTTGAGAGAACTGGAATAAGCTGTAGGAGCACGATTCGACAAGCGAGTGTTTCCACAGACATTTCTCGTTGTCCCATACTTCCACTAGTTTTTCTATCTAAGCAAAAGAGCACTTGTTCTGTGTTTACAGAGCGTCATGTAAACACGAGAAGGGTTGCGAGAATTCGAGACAGTTATGTATACGTCTCGGGTTTGTATAACATTCGAGAATTCTCCCAACCCTCCTCGTGTTTACATGCCGCTATGTAAACAGGTATAAAGTGTTATATTGCCCGGAAAAAGTTAAGGCCATGTTAAGCGAGGCAATTTTTCCTGCAACTTGCAACGCAGCGATGACAAATAAGAAACTTTTCAAGTTGCAGAGGGGGTGTCACGCAAGCAACTTGTCGCGCAACGTTGCGAAAAGTAGAGAGTCATTCTACTTTTCTTGCAACTCGCAACGCAACAATTGCAGTAGGATGTTACACTAGTATATACTAAAACAGTGGATAATGTTTAACGGGCGCGCTGATTGGCTCGTCAAACTCCGAATATCCTGTGCTATTTACCTCCGAGCAACTCAAGAGAAAATGGCGTCCCCGTTTGCGGCTGTAACAAGTGAAGAAATCTTCCAAATCAGTTTCTTGTGGTGTAAATTATCTCGCTGTTTTAGTATATACTAAAACAACTATTCTCCTCAGTGTCGGTGGCTAGCGTTGGATATTTATCCACCGCTAGCCACCTCGACTTCGGTGAATAGTTGTTAAGTCAAAACTGCGCGCGTTGCGTACAAGATTTGAAGGATAACAAACACGATAGTCTCCATTTGGGCCGAAAATATCCTGGGATATTTGTCCTTGGACATTATCTGTTCCTCGAAGCTCACAGTTTTCCTCGAGATACGCTCTCGACAAACTGTTCACTTCTCAGAACAGATAATGTCCACGGACAGATATCCTAGCATATTTTCGCGCTAACTGGAAACTATTGTTTATACTGAGCATTTGGCTGAGGAGGGAAAACGACAGAATTGCGTATGAACCGGGCCTTAATTGAATGACTAAAAGGGAACGCTATAGAAGTTAGAGTTTAGTGGTAGAAGAAGGAAGAGAAAGGCAGCTTAAGACTGAATGAAGTTGTAATGTCTGACCTGCGGGAGAAAACGAGTCTGGAGTAGAACAGATGTTAGTAAAACTGTGCAAGTATATCACTCAATAAATATAACATGAAAACTTTTCTGTTGTTGTTCTGCTGACGTTGGAGTACGGCTGGTTTGAGAGCTTGCAACCCCCTTCACAATGGAATAAGTCGTTATTACTCTAGCTACAAAGAATTTCAACTTCACTTAGTTTAACCACTTTCACAGTCAGTACCTGATTTTCCATGGTATGGTGGGACAATTTGTTAGTCGCATTGTCTTTTCCGCTTAATGAGAAACAAATACATGTTATACTCAGGAATCCTTACAAGAGAGAGAGCAAGCCAAAACTATCTGTTTAATATATTATCATTCCCTACTTGTTTGGCGACCAAAATGGAAAGGAGAGCTATTAGTATTGGAGATTGAGGTTGATAGTTACACTGTTTTTCGAGAAGATAGATTAATTCTTATTGTTTTCAGAAAATGAAAATATAACTTGTTCTACATCAAACCAAGCAAAAACCCAGTAACCAATACTTGAATCGCAATTAAATTGAAAAATGTTTCATAGCCACATTGCGTACTACTTTCTATAGGTCCTAGCGGGGTCACCCTCAAGAACGATAGGACTGACCTGCATGTGGTTAGCCAACCCGCCTCTGCCCCTTAAAGAAGATTAGCGGCGATTATACGTTAGTTACGAGTTGTATAGCAGTCAGTGAACCAGGTACAACGCAGCTCACTCGCCTTGATATTTAGCAATTACTGAATGAGGCTGAGTAGGATATGAAGAATTCTTGAAGGAGTTTTGCCATTTCGCTCTGTTTTTCTGCTCACCAAATATACCACAACTTTGTCCCCAGGTTTTCTCGGTCAACGGTTCAATAATCTGAAGCGGGCTGCACTTTTGACATCACTTTGACGTCATCGGTTCAAGTAGACCACAAAATTAACTGAAAGAAATGTTTTATTTATTCTGTTTCAGTAAAAATATTAATATAATTTTGACCAGAACGGGCCCCCATACAAAAAACAGCAAGTTCAGTTCACTCAAAGCAATTTCATTACAAACGAAACGTAAGCAATCTAATTCATGCCCTCTCGATTACCACAAGTGTCCTCGCGATTAAAGAAAAATGGCCTCTTTCTCAGCCAATCAGCGTTCAATAATTTTGCCCCACATGTGATAAGAAATGGAATTTCCCTTCCTAGTCTGAATTCGATCTGGCCCTGATTACTAACAGGTACGTTGTCCACCGGATAAATCTATCGTTTAGCGTTATATACCCTTTGAACAAAAAGTTTGATAAAATAACAGTAATAAAAATATTAACAATTGCAGACATATTATCTATAAATCTGAGAACACCTCACTTATTTTCTTATTCTTTTCTCACCTTTTTATTCAGTGAACGTTTTTTTAAGATGTAATAACAAATATTTTTTATTAGACTAGCACTAGCTTTCCGCGGGAAATCCAACTCTAAACATGTAACTAAAGAAATAAAAATTGATTGATGCATTCATTATTATGACCTTTTCAGTGAAAACGCTCCCTTATATAGATCACAGAATTACTCTGCCAATGAACAAAGCCTTTAAATGCCTAGGATGACAGAATTGGCTGCAATTTCCACCCGGAGAGGGGGGGGGCCTACTCCCGAGAATTTTGGATAGGGGTATGCCGCGAAGGTTCTTGAACCCTAACCCTATTTAAGGACTAAGAAAGCGAAAACTGATACCTCTTTTAAGGCTCAAACATTCGTTTAGGCGGATGTTTCCACACTCCAGTATTGGAAATGTACAATTTAGCAACACTATCTAGTAAGGAACACAGCAACCAAAGGGTCAAAAAAGATACCCTATTTAAGGACCAAGAACCTAAAAAACCATACCCTATTCTGCGGCACAAACCTATATAAATAAAAAATTAAATAGCACTTCTTGCAGTTAAAAACTTCTGGCAATTAAAAGCCCATATATGGCAGTAACCCCCCCCCCCCCCCACCACCCCCGGGAATTTCTAGCACATATCCATTTTTACAACTTCCTTAACGTGGATAGCCAAACCGGCCTTTAGATCAAAAGAATGAAGCTTTCGAGCGAAGCTGGATTCAGGATAGTCCAGTCCCTGAACTCTCCTTTCTTCCCGCCCTCTATATAGGGGCTGAATCCGGGCGGGCAAAGGAAGAGTCCAGGATAACTTGCATGCGCATGCTCAGAACACCGCCATTTTTCCCCCTAAATCGGGGGAAAAACCATATTTGGAAGTACTAACCAGATTTGGCTTGTGTTGCACGATTTTCTGAATAATGATACACAAGCAACAAATCAGAGGAATTCACCAGTGCCACGCTAAACCACATTCGATTTGGTTTTTACCTAAATAGCAAAGAGAACGAAAGAAATATTTGTTGACAAATGAAAACTCCGACTTGGAGTTGAAAGTGGACACGCTGCATTATGCAAATGAACTACTTGTACGCGTCAGACTTTCTTTCAAAAACCTTTGCTAACTCGCTCAACATGCAGAAACAATGAGTAATGCAGCGTACTCGTTGTCGATAAGAGTACAGACCACAATAAACCATATTTCGATTTTTAGGTTTTTATGCTTTTTTACCACACAGAATCAACGTTGTCAGTGTTCAATTTAGGTTCAATTTGCCAATATGCTTTCTCGAAGCTGGCCTTGATGTCTAACCGAGAGATGAATCGAGGTATAGAAAATTGTAGGCCACGACAAAGAACCAACTTCTGAAAAAAGGAGAGTTGGTAAGACGAGAGATTGAGTATATGCTCATCGATGTCTGACTCTCGGTCGAGAAGGCAGCTGATTTTCTTTGTATGGGTCATCATGACTTCTCTGTAAAACTTCTTGCGGAGATTCGTCATGGTCTGAAGAATGCATAAGTAGCGTAAGTGACTAACCTCACGGCGTATTTCATCATAAATCAGGTTGATTTCCGTCTTGAGCGATGTACTCTTAGCAATTTTGTGCTCGAGTTCTTCGTCTAGTACATTGCTGTTGAAGATTGCTGAAGAACGCTTCCATTTTCTCTGTTTATCTTCGCTGACTTTAGCAAACGTAGGTGTTAAGTTAAAACTTTGACAAAGACGGAGAAACTCTATAGATCCGTCACACTGAATTTGTTTTCTGCTGCACTGTTCCAATCTTCGAAACAAATGAAGCTGCTCTTCTCGTTTTAAGATCTTGATTAATAACGATTTAGAAGTAGAAGTTAACAAAAAGAGAAGAGATATTAAGTTGATTGCACGACGTTTCGAGGACATCCTTTAAACATTCAAAGTGATTCCCTAAGGGCGAAACTGTTCATGTAATTAACATATTGTATATTTGCTCCTTTAAATTTGATGGACAACTGTATGAGCAGATTGATGGAGTTGCGATGGGGTCACCCCTTGGACCTCTCCTCGCCAATTTCTTTATGTGTCACATCAAAGACATCCTTCAAGTCAATGGTAAGCTACCCGCCTACTATAAGAGATACGTGGATGATACACTGACCATAATGCCTAATGAAACCGAGGCTAGACGGTTCCTACAAGATCTGAACCAGATCCACCCTTTGAAATCTACAATGGAACTTGAGAACAATGGCGTGCTACCATTCCTTGGCATACAATTAATTAATAAATCACCCAATATCGAAACAAAGGTGTATGTTAAGCCCACCAGTACTGGCCTCCTTCTCCATTACGAAAGTCATGTTGACGCGAGATACAAAAGCAGTCTAATAACCACCATGTTACAACGTGCTTGGCGTATCTCGTCTTCATGGCAACACTTCACCGATGAGTGTGACCGACTGGAAATTATGTTTTGTAAGTTGAAATACCCCCAACATATGGTCAAGGCAACAATCCGACGTTTCACCAACTCTAGAATTACTGCGCAACAACATCCGCAATCGACCAATGATGAGAACTTGGTGAGAGTTGTCCTTCCATTCAAAGACCAACGCTCCGCTGATATCGTCAGAAATCGGCTTAAAGACCTCTCTCGCAAGACGTCTGTTACGATCCAACCCGTTTTTGTGAGCCAGAAAATCAACGACCTACTAAAGATCCGTGAAAAGAAACCGTCCATCGTTAATCAACAACGTGTTGTTTACAAGTTTACATGTGACCTGTGTGAATACAGGTTATTACATTGGTTATACGATGAGACACCTCCATGAGCGGGTTGAAGAACATAAACACAAGCAATCTTCCATTTGTAAACATTACATGTCAGAACATGGAACTATCCCAAGGGATCTGACTGAGAACATCACGGTCCTAAGAAAATGCAAGGGCAAATTTGAATGCCTTTTGTATGAAATGCTATTCATACAAAAGGAAAAACCACCTTTAAACATTCAAAGTGATTCCCTAAGGGCGAAACTGTTCATGTAATTAACATATTGTATATTCGCTCCTTTAAATTTACACTGAAGTTTTTCCTGTCACTTGATAATGAGGACAACATGTCCTCGAAATGTCGTGCAATCAACTTAATATCTCTTCTCTTTTTGTTAACTTCTATTATTATTATTATTATTATTATTAATAAGTCGATTGCAAAATCACAATGATTTTTAAACATATCAATATTGGGTTTGCTGTTCAGTTACATCATGAATAAAGTTTTGTTGTTGTTTGTTATTTCCTAGCACGTGATTTAAGTGTACCATAAAATATGTGTTGTAAGCTCCCCACTCCGTTTTTAAGCCCTCATCTCGGGTTTTTGGCCAATAAATTTATAAACAAAATGAGTCCCCCAGAAATAAGCCCTCTTTTCGCTCATTCCCAGGGCTTCGCTCTAACAGTTTTCCCCAATTCTTGGAAAAAGCCAAAAAAGATGACGGCCTGTTGGAACGAGATTGCTCGTGGATGCATGCCTTAGTATCTAGACATGCGTACTTCAACCAGTAAACCAATATTTTCGGACATCCAGTCAGAAGTTTCCATGGTCGCTCGTCTCTCGACCGCGAGGAACAAAGACTGGGTTCAAGGCCACACTTGCTTGTTCCCATGCCCGCTCGTTTCGTTGCTCTCCTCGGCACCAGTCTCTCTTTTACTCTCGATTAAATCGTTATAGTGCTAGATCACCTTCCTATTTGAAAATTCGCAACTTCCCGCTCAGTACCATCCCTCGCTGCTCACTTGTTACCAGTCCCTTTGTGAGAGCTCTTCATTCATCAGTCCCAGTCTCCCTTTCGTTACCATGTTAGATAAAAACGTTATCAAGCTTGGAAAAAAAAACAATTTGAGCACGATAAAAATTAAATCGAGCTCGATAAAAAAAATCATTAGTCCAGCACGATAACAATTTAATCGAGCACGATAAAAATTTAATCCAGCTCGATTTCATTGAATAGTTATCAAGCTTGATTAGTTAGAAATGGAGCTTGATAAGAAGAAAGTAATCAAGCTCGATATGTTATCGTACTCTAATTGTAATTCGTACTGGATAACTGTTAGTCGAGCTCGGTTGCTCAAAAACAAATATTGATCCGATATATTTTTCCGTTTCAAATTTAATTTTGATCTTTCTTTTAAACCCAGCTAAGCTTGGAAGTATTTGAGATCTTCTGCAATCCCATAGAAATAGTTTTGCTATCAACAAGAAATAATTTAGTAAGGGGCATTCTGAAGTTATAATTCCCATTAGTACATCTTGCAAGCTAAGACGGACAAATTCTTTTGATAAAGAGTAAAAATAAAATTCAAAATCTTTCCAGAAAAGTTTTGAGTATACACAGTTAAAAAGAAGGTGCAACAGGGTTTCCGGTTCAAACTTGCAAAAAGAGCATTCATCGTCTGTAATGTATCCTATCTTATATAATTTGGTGTTGGTATAGAGAATAAAGTTAAGGACCTTGTATTGAAAGGCCTTAACATAAGCCTCAGAACACACAATATGCGGCAGAAGAAACACCTCTCTTAATTGATCTTCGTTTAAGTTAAAATCACGTTTCAGAACTAAAGAATTATTAGAGAATTGTGCTTTTTTGCTAATTAACATTCTATAATTGTTATACTATGTGATAATCATTTGCACATTCACTTGCTACTTGGTATTTAATCATATGCACTTGCACTTTAATTGCATTATACAGCATTGTCATGCGCGTATCCGATAGTATGTATTTATTTGCATCGACTTAATAAATGTAGTTCAGAACATGTTACCGAACGACAAACATGGTGGCAGCGACGTGGTTTATTTAGCAATAATGGAACGGCTCTAGCGCAGTTACCGACTCAACGATTCTTTGATTCCAATGGCTTCGAACACCCCGTTTCCTGAGTTCAAGCAAACAGGAGATGACAAACATGACTTGGAAACGTACATCGAAGATTTGACAGATTACTGCATCATGCAAAATTGGTTTGATCCATCGAAAAAAACTGACGCACAGAAATGGACCAAACCTGAAAAAGCTATGGCCTGTCTCCGGGCATCTTTATCTCCAGCAGCGAGAACGGTCTATAAATACAGTTTAGGCTTACACGAAGCCGATCAGAAGAAACCCCATTGTGTTGTCTCCGCACTAAGAGAATATTACGGTGCGAGCATCGGAGTATCAGGGGAACGACAAAAGTTTCTTCGCCTTCTGCAAAACGAAAACGAATCGATCGCCTCCTGGGAGACGCGTGTACGGAATCAGGCAGCACAGTGTGAATATGAAGGTTTCGCTGACGAGCTTATGCGGGACCAATTTATCGCTGGTCTAAAGTCTGATACGCTTCAAGTGAAACTAATCAGAAAAGGACACAGACACAGAAACACCGCTATGAGAAGTTGTCGAAGTGGCTAAAACGTTCGAAGCGACTGTGTTCGCGAATCAACTCATGAAAACTGCCAGGGACACACAGCAGGAACAGGTACCAGTAAATCAACATTTACAAATCAGCGGCAAGATCTGAATCCAGCACAGCAATCAATACAATGTTTCTGGTGTGGTGGCAACCATCAACAGCCCCGTCAACAGCACTGCCCCGCGTTTGGCAAAAGATGTTGAAAGTGTGGGATCCCTGGTCATTTCGCGCGCGTTTGTAGAGGTAGAGCAAGACGACAAGGACGCCAGCAGCAATTAAATTTTGTCGATGAAGACAATGGTGAATAAGCGTTTGTGGCGGAGTGCGACTCGCAGCCGGCAAGGAAATTCTTTGCTCATTTACATCTCGTGCATGGAGGGAAAACAAAAGTTGTGAAAGTGCAAATCGACTTGGCATCCACGTGCAACACGATTCCAATCAGTCTACTAAGCGAGTTGTTTCCTGACGTAAAGATCTCGCGGACCAGAAGCAAGATTAACACATATGGAAGCGAAACAATCCGCCCTGAAGGCCAAGTAACCTTGTGTTGTGACAGAAGGGGCAAGATTCACACCATAGATTTTCTTGTGGTCAACGTGCCTAATCAGAAACCGCCACTTCTCAGCGGAAGAGATGCTCAAGCCCTAGATTACTTGAAGATGTATGCTGATGAAACAAACGCAGTCGAAGAAGAGATTCCGCGCGATGTGCAGTCACCTCCACCACTAGGAAAACTGACAAAGGAAGACGTGCTACACCACTACTCAAATGTATTTAAGCCAGGCCGCGGAAATCCTCTTGGAACTCCCCTGCACATCGAGCTTGATCCTAATGTCACTCCAGTACACGCCCCAACGTGTAGAGTTCCCTGGCAAAGTTGGATAAAGTAAATGACGAGTTAAAGAGACTCTGTGATGAAGACATCATAAGGCCGGTCACACAGCCTACAGATTGGCTCTCAAACATCCTGGTAAAAGAGAAACCTAACGGAAAACTTCGAATATGCATTGATCCAAGTCAAACAATTAACAAGGCCATCAGAAGACCCAAGTACACAATACCGACTATTGAAGAAAAGCTTCCACAACTAACTAAGGCTAAAGTGTTTACCATTGTTGATGTATCTGAAGCTTTCCACACCATCGTGATGGATGAAGAGTCCTCTCTACTGACTATGTTCCAGGGCCCAAACGGTCGCTACTGTTACACTCGCATGCCATTTGGGATCGCCTCGGGACCGGAGGAGTATCAACGGCGCCAGCATGAATTCTTAGAGGGCTTACACGGGGTAATAAACATTGCCGACGATATCTGTGTTTTTGGATGCGGAGATTCTAGAGAGGAAGCTGACATCGATCACGACAGAAATATCACAAGCCTGTTAGAAAAGTGCAACAACCATGGCCTGCGACTTTCGGGGAAAAAATTGCAGTTTAAATCTCCCTCTGTCACCTTCATGGGGCACAAGCTTACTGACAGAGGTGTAGAGCCCGATCCAGCTAAAGTAGCTGCAATTACAGAGATGCCAGCGCCCACTGACAAGTCTGGGGTACAGCGTTTTCTTGGAATCTGCCAATACTTAAGCAAGTTCTGCCATAACTTGTCAGAAACAGTTCTTCCATTGAGGGACTTGACCAGGGAGGACTATGCATTCCTGTGGTCAAACAAGCATGAAAATGCATTCAACTCGGCAAAGAAACTCATCGCCTCAGCAACTGCTTTACGCTACTATGACGCAGCCCTTCCTGTGACGCTACAAGTGGATGCATCTGAAGATGCCATCGGTGGAGTATTGCTGCAGAATGATCAACCTGTTTGCTTTACATCACATACCCTCAACAGCACAGAGAAAAACTACGCCCAAATTGAGAAAGAGTGCCTAGCAATCGTCTCTTGCATGGATAAGTGGCACCAGTACCTATACGGAAAACACGACATAACGGTACATACAGATCACCAGCCGCTCGAGACAATATTCAAGAAGCCTCTCAGCAAAGCCCCCCGCAGACTGCAAAGAATGATGCTGAAGTTGCAAAGATATCAGTTCACTGTCCGATACAAGAACGGAAAGGAACTTTACGTTGCGGACACTTTATCTCGTGCAGCCGTCACTGGCCAGCCCTCCTCCACTGCCAAGCAGGAATGCGAAGTGTTCCGCCTGGAAATAGCTGAAATTGATCTTGAGCCAAACCAAGTTACACCCGACACACTGAAACGAATAAGACGAGAAACCGCCAAAGACCCAGTTAGCATCCCTGCACACGGTAATAATGAATGGGTGGCCTTCAGAAAGAAAGGAAACCCCAGAGCCACTTAGGCTGTACTGGAATTTCAGAGATGAAATTTCAGTTTATGATGGTGTTCTATACAGGTCCCACCAAGTAATTGTCCCAGCTGTATTACGAGACGAGATGTTACAGAAAATACACAAAGCACACCAGGGAGCTGACAGCAGTATAAGGCGAGCACACGAGTCTCTGTTCTGGCCAGGAATGCAAGCAGCAATCCGGGAGAAATGCTTATCATGTGGACTTTGTGCCCAGTACGTAAGCGAGCGCCCGCAAGAACCAATCAAATCTCATGATATACCCACTAGACCGTGGTCCAAAATAAGTGCCGACCTTTTAGCAACTACCTCGTTATGGTCGACGATTACAGCGACTTCTTTGAACTAGACCCCCTCAGCGGGAACACATCAGCTAACACAGTTATTCAAGCCATGAAAAGACAATTTGCTCGGCATGGAATTCCAGACGAGTGCATAACCGATAACGGCTCACAGTTTGAAAGCCATGAATATTCACGGTTTGCTCAAGAATACGGTTTCATCATACGTAAATCATCACCGTACCACAGCCGAGGAAATGGAAAGGCGGAGTCAGCAGTCAAAATTGCAAAGAACATTCTGAAAAAGTCTCGCCATGAGGACCCCTATCTGGCCCTCCTAGCATACCGAAACACACCCCAGTGGGGATACGACTACTCGCCAGCACAACGCCTTATGTCTAGGAGACTACGGGATATCATCCCCACAGCTCCGCGTCAACTTGTTCCGCAAATAGTGTCCCCAAGTGTAGTACAAGAAAACATCGCGGAAAGGAGATGGAGATCTAAGGCCCAATATGACAAGAGGGTGTCGGCGCCGCTTACTGAGTTCTCAAAAGGAGACAAAGTGTACGTGAAACCTAGGCCTATGAACAAACACCAACCCTGGATCTATGGGGAGGTAATTGGAAGACCTGCCCCAAGGTCCTGCCTTGTGAGCACAGCAACGGGGCCAGTCCGGCGAAACCACGCACAAATCAGAGAGGCAAAGGCAGAACCAGTCGACAACAATGATGGAAGATTGGACCGATTTGAAACAGCATCCCTACCATCTGAAAGTGAGCCAATGGAGGGAACGGATCAGCTAGTGGAACAAGAATCTACGCCGCCACTTCGCCGTTCAACAAGAGAATGTAGACTTCCTTCAAGATTCAAAGACTTTCTTATGAACTGAACACTTTTAAATCACTTAAGTGACTTTCTTATG
>JAHPZR010055973.1:17500-24641 GCA_019787425.1 Platygyra sinensis | reverse complement strand
CCCACTCCCCCTCTTAGCTCAAGGTCTGGATACGCCCCGGCTTTCATTTGAAAATGTGCCAATGCTTGCAGATTTGTTCATCTTGTGACAGAAAAAAAAAAAAACACTTGTGATGTGCCGCCTTAATTTCGTGATTTAATCATTTGTTACTTTTGCTTCCTAAATAAAATATATTTGAGACCATTTTAAATAAAACCAAATGCCATGTGAAATGAGTCCTCTCGCGGTGCCTCTCTCCTCTCAGGTGTATAAATGGGTACGGCGAATTTAATGCCTGGGGTAACCCTGCGATGGACTAGCATCCCATCCAGGGGGGAGTAGAAATACTCCCAGTCGCTTCATGCTACAGAAACCGGGATAAGCTCCGGCCTGGTGGGCCACAGTTGGCTCTCATGCAGACTTTTCCCTTTGTTTACCTTATAAAATATGGCGTTACCCTTGTAATGTGAAACCGGGAGAAAGTAACATAACGGCCTAACATGTGACCTTTCACACCGCAAAGGTCATTCGACTTGTTTATTCCGCAGTGAACGGGACTGATTTATTTACCCATAAGTCGACATGAAGTATACAGATATGAGAGACTGATTTGCTTCCTTTTGAAGGGTGTATTCTCATATTTTTAAAGGACTCTCGACTAAGCAAGACGATGAAAAGATCCACATCTGCGTGTGCGACAGGAAATGTAAACATTGTCGACCTTGTCGAATATTATGGCCGTTTATGCTCGCTGTGTCACTGGAAATATTTTACAGAACAACTCAAAAGGACACTGGGAAGTTAAAATAATTTCTATAGCAGCAGAAGGAGCGTAAATGACGGTGAGTCGTTGTTTCCTGTTTTAAACCGTTGACTTCCAAAGAGCAACCTCGTGATTTGCATAAAGTTGAACTCGCTTACATGCTGTAACATTTTATTTTACTGACGGGGAACATTTTAATTCCCAGAGCTAGAACTTTTCTGGTGAAAAAAACAATAACCAAGGTTTCCTAAAATATAAATATTTTGACCAAATGATATATACCAGAGGCCATTTATCCTAGTCGAAGTTGGCCCTTATTTGTTCCTTGCCAAGTGACACAAATGGCGGCTGTACAAATACCCTTCGTTAAAAAGCTGTAAACAAAACTTCAAGAAACTTACTACACGATTTTAAAGTATAAGAATGAAATAACAATTGTGCCGAGTTTCGTTTTCATAGGATTGTTTTTACGCCCCTGATGTTTTCGTAAAGAAGCGTGAAATTTGAAGATTTGAAGTTGCGAAAACCGCCATTATATGCAAATTTCGAACTTTCTTAAATTTTGGCCGCAAAATAAATCGTTGGAACTTTAAACTATTTTTCCTTGAATAAGTTCACCCAAAGGTATGTTTTGGCGAAATAAAAGAAAAATCGATTTTTCGCCGGTGTCTTCCGATTCTCGACATTCTCAGAAAATCACTCTTAATATTTGATCGATTCCTCGAATCGTGAGTTTGGGACGCCTGTGGTTGACAGAAGGGATTTAATGTCCATTCTTAGTGTGCAAAATATGAAAACAATCTAACGACTGGAATTTTTTTAAATAACCAAAAACCATTATTTAAGCCTTGTTTTTAACCAGCCCCGTTGCCATGGCAACAGCACACACCCTAGCCAAAAGGCGAGAATAAATATTTCAGTGGTTAACCTTAACTCTTGCAAAAAATGAGCGCCAAAGCATGAATAGTTTAAAAGTTATGGTAAATTAGGCGTAGGCACTTGAAAACTGTGTTCGGCCACCTTAAGTTTCTTTCGTTTGGCCACAAAATTCTTAGCTTGATTCTCCAATCTAATTCATTTCTAAGAACTCAAGGGTAGATCAACACAAGGCAATATCATCAAGTTAGGGGTTTCTGTCAGATTACTCACCCTTAACTTGATGGAAAAAATGCCATATTAAGGTATCATGGTAGGTGGATTGACAGTGTTTGGAAATCGCGCTCTTACGCTGGCGCTTTGAAAGAAAACCCCATCAACCTATACATTTTCTGAAAGCTTAATAGTTATAGAAGACAATCATATGTTTGAAGTTTTCTAAAAAGCTATTGTCGCAGTGATATAAAAAGAAATACCCAGAAACACTGCTTTGCTTAGACTGGTTCGCTTCCGCGCGTGAATCATCGGAGCGGCGCGATTAACATCGGAAATGTTTTCTCACACATCACCCTCAAAAAGGGTGTCGGCGATTTTCCAGATGTGGCTTGGTTTTTTTTCTACACCCTCTTAAAGTTTGATGTTCTAAACGCGGGTGTTTCCTTCCACTAAAGAGGCCATAACTCTGAAACGGAAGCGAAATTAAACAAAGCCCGACACCCTTTTTCGAAGGAGGTAATAGGGAACATACCTGCCGATTTTCAGCCAATTCCGTTGCAAGACACGCGTAAACGAACTAAAAATGTTCATCCTTATATGCAGTTTTGTTTTATCGAGAAAAAGACGAAAAACCTTTTGCGAGATCGGTATGATTAGGTGTTAAAAATTCCCTCCGCGCTGACAGATGTCGGCATGGGTCAGTTTACCAAAACAATGGGTCATGACAACTTGAAATAAACAGACGTCTACGTTGCAGTGAAATCGTCTGACAAGCGAAAAGATACTTAGGTTTAAACAGGTTTGTATTTAAACTGCCGTGATTACTTCATTGGCGGCATTGATATTATGTTGTTCGAGTTTAGACTTCTTCGTTCTCCAGACATTTTCTGAAACCATATATGCCTCGTGAAGCCAAAAAGAGGAAATTTCGAGGGCTATATCGTTTACATCTACATCTGTGTTTGACTCGATCTCTCGCTGTGGAAGTTTCGGAATCGCGTCCGTTCTCCAGCAATTTCGTGCGACTAGCACTTGTTGTATTTTGACCTTCAGCTTCAGTGGCGGGATTTGTGTCCTCGAGTTCCTTCAACCATTCTTCTAAGTAAACAATGCGACCCACAGTCGCTCAGATCAGGAGCCAAAGATCTTGTTCGACGCTGAACTTGCTGGTTCCACCAGATTTCTTCGGCGACGAAAATGGGCAAGAAGTTTTCTTGCGAGTTTTCGTCCTGACATAAAGAAAATTTGACAAGAACGAAAGCTCGACTTGCGATGAAACAGCCAGATCGAGAACGGTTCGCGTGCGCAAATAAAATATCACACCGCAATTCGCATTACATGTGACAACTGGCGGTGAATTTTAATTAGAGCTGTCAACGCGCCGTAAGAGATTTAATGAGATTCAAAAACAGTTTTTCTCTTTATCGTAAAAAGTAAAAAAGCTTTTTTCTCCATTCTTTCTGCAAATTATTTTTCTCAGTCTTCTCAATTTGAACAGCGAAAAAAAGATTTTTCGCATTTTTCTTAAAAATCCACCTACCATGATACCTTAAGTTCTCAAAATGAAAATGTTTTAGCTTCTTATATAACAAGTAAATTTCTGGTAGCTTTCTGTGACATAAAATATAATAGATGTTATTGCTTTTTATAATTATTATATGGCTAGCTCCTGAGCGGACAGGATGAACCAAATCACGCGCTGTTATTGGCTACCCCGAGCGGGACTACCCGCCGTGTCAAATCATTTATTGACCAAGCGAGAGGTCAAGATGGCTGGATATTGGCCTCGTTATTTTTTGCGAGTTATGGATCTCCTCCGTCGCGATGTCAATATCCAGCCATCTTGAGCTCTCGCTTGGTCAATAACCGATATTTAATTCTATTATTAATAATTTCTGCTAAAGTTTTCCATCTACACTGGAACAGCATGAACCAATCAGCAATTGGTTGCAGTTGTTCATTAAACATAACCCTGTAAAGCTAGGTTATCATAACTCATGTTTAGACACCTGGGTGGTGAGAGGCACAGTGAGCTAAAGTTCAGTGACTTGTCCAAGAGGACACCATAATGATTGAGCCCGGCCAGGCCTGAAACTCAGAGTTTTTGATCTAAAGGTCAATACACTAACAGTTAATGAAGCCACTGTAACACATGGCTTCCATGTTTAGCCCCTGTGTTTATCCGCATGCACACTGAAAAGTGTTCTCCATACTGTTACATGCAGGTGAACTGCCACCAGGCTGGTTTCCTCACCCAGTGTAACGAATAGTGACCGCAATAACAACCAAACCATTTGGTACTGCTGAATTTGCGGACATAATACCCTTGGAGAAATAACTATTGCCCTTCTTGTTTGAGGAAAAGCACTGTTACAGAACAAGTGCAAAATGATAAGTTCTAAATGGTAGCTACTTGTAGCCAATGCAGGTTTTTTTTCAACAGCAACACACAGGTAGCCTGCCTGCAGACGTCTACCTCCCTTCATGCAAAGAAGTATGCAACAAAGAAAACAGTAGATGTCTACAAGCAGGCTATTCACAGGTAGCAGCAGGTTGCCTTGGATTCCGCGGTTACTGTCAGTGTGGTGCATTATCCATGTCTCTCCTGGGTGCAAAAACAAAGAGTACAAGTTTGATTGTTTTCAATCGGGAACTGGTGGCGGGGTGGGAGTTGACATGGGTCCTGTCGGTACTCTTGGGTAATAAGCTCCAGGCGGCACAGAAGAGGAGGCTGCAGCTGCAGCTCCAGCTGCACCCATGCTGTATTAAAGAAGAAGATAGAATTAATCAATAGTTCATTCTTATCAATAGGCCACGTTTGATATATCACATGGCTCCGAGGCTTTCAGGTCAAACTTCTATATTTGGTGTTGTTTTCTTTGTATTTAAGTCTCTTTTGGGAATTGAGAGACAAAAGAAACTTGAAAAATTTGCAATTTTGACCCGAAAGCCTCGGAACCATGCTTGAATATTGATATATCGAACGTGGCCTATTCCACAGGTATGCTGCACGTGGAAAAGAAAATCCACAACAACATACGTGAAAGTTAGCCTGTAGAAACAGCCGTCTTTCTTCACTTGCTCAATTTCCCCTCTCACTTCGGAAAGGTCTAAGCTACCACTAGCAAAATTCTTTCTGAAGACATGGCTCTAGAGAGATTCCGATAGACAATGAGGCAAGAGCTAACAACAGCCTATCACAGCTACTCTGTGGATCTCGATTTCAAAAGCTATGTTACAGTACATAATTTTTTGGTTAAATCACACATATATCTCTGAGCCGGAGATGAACTGGGAACACAAAGAGAGACACCCGTAAATTCATACTACAAAATAAATAAATGTAATGACACAGGTTCCTAGGACCCCTTAGGACTGAACCAAGGGATCCTTTGCCTACACTTACTAAAATTTTTGAAACTTTTTTCCAGTGTCCCAAGAACGCACCTTTTCCAAACAACTGTGCATCCATTTCATTTCATGTTTTGTACGCATAAGACACGCACCTGTGTACTAATTAATGGGAACTCTGCAACAAGCTGTGCAGGCTACTTTTGATTGAGAGTGCAAATCCAGGATCTCAAAGGGAATTATTGCATTAACTTACCAACAATGGTGAATTACCTTTTGGTTATCAGCTGAACAACCAGTGTAACAGCCTTCTCCTTTGCAAATTTCTGTCCTGATTCATCTATTTTGAAGTTGTTGAGAACACTTTCTTCAGTTCCATGAAGCACTGCAAAACCCTCCTATGTCAAAATATAACAATTATAAAACAATCACACAGTGATCCTGAGATTATCAGCTGATACATGCAACTGCCAAGTCAACTCTGATTTAAGCTAAAAGAAACTGAGAGCAAGGCATCTAGCATTAAAGTGATTCCTCAGAAATAAAGGTTGCCCAATAACTTTTTTGAAACGTTTCCCGAATGTTCACTAACAAGCATTGTATCAAAAAATACAATAGGATAGGTCACCATTCTCGCTAAACAGATATGATGGGCTGAAAGCAATCTTACCAAATCTATGTCTAATCATGTGGGCTATTTCATCAGCTTACGCTACATTTTGCAGTAGCTGGAAACATTATTAGAAAAAATCTTGATAGGTAGAAAGTACCGGGCACATGGAACAATGTAATATATAATTTATGGTAAAATCACACAATTCTAAAGTACACTGACTCAAAATGTTCCTCGAAACGTTGTTTTAGAGGTCATAGTTCGCATCCTCATGTATCGGTTTTATGCACTCTTTTACCTATCTTTTTTTCCTTCCAAACAACTTTTTTCTTTCTTTTTTTTTTAGGGTGGATTTTTATGAAAAATGCGAAAAATCTTTTTTTCGCTGTTCAAATTGAGAAGGCTGAGAAAAATAGTTTGCAAAAAGAATGGAGAAAAAAGTTTTTTTACTTTTTACGATAAAGAGAAAAACTATTTTTGAATCTCATTAAACCTCTCACGGCGCGTTGACACCTCTAATTAAAATTCACCGCCAGTTGTCACATGAAATGCGAATTGCGGTGTGATATTTTATTTGCGCACGTCAACTATCACGCGATAGTAATCTCGAGCTCATAATCTAATTGTTTAATAGAAATAGAGAGTGAATAATCTAATTGTTTTAGTATAAATTTACTTATAGTCATTCAAAACTTCGAAAACGCCAAAAACCGGCCATCAATTTGTTAACAAGCGCACACTGCTACGCTACTATCTATCAGAGAACAGATAGCGAGTAGCGTAGCCAATCAGAGAACGGCATTCCTGATAGAACGCTAGTAGATTTATACTAATTAACAATTAGATTATTCGCTCTCGATTTCTATGGGGTGATAGTTGATGAGGCCGAAGGCCGAATTAACTATCGCCTCATAGAAATCGAGAGCGAATAATCTAATTGTTTTCATAGAATTCCTACTGAAATTACCTTCAAAAATCGATTTCAATTATTTCTGGTCTGAGAATTAGCTTCACGCTTTCGAGAATTTGAGCGAACTGAATTGTCAATTTGACATTTTCAGTTGTGTACGTACGCTTCACAGTTTCTTTGAAAAATTTCGATCTTTTTTGATTCATGAAACCGTAAATGCACTCCTTTTAGTCTTCTCAGGAATTTTGTTTATTCATTTGTTTCTAAATGTTATTTCAAAACTTCGGAGAAACGAGGAAACGTTGGACTTTTGTCGACCACACCAAGCAACTGCACACTAGCTAGTGTGCAATGGCTCAGCCAATCAGATTACAGCATTTGCATTAGTATACTAGTAGAATTCTACTAAAACTCGATAAAAACACGGTACATG
>JAHPZR010055973.1:10000-15000 GCA_019787425.1 Platygyra sinensis | reverse complement strand
TGGCCGGTTTTTGGCGTTTTCGAAGTTTTGAATGACTATAAGTAAATTTATACTAAAACAATTAGATTATTCACTCTCTATTTCTATTAAACAATTAGATTATGAGCTCGAGATTACTATCGCGTGATAGTTGACGTGCGCAAATAAAATATCACACCGCAATTCGCATTTCATGTGACAACTGGCGGTGAATTTTAATTAGAGGTGTCAACGCGCCGTGAGAGGTTTAATGAGATTCAAAAATAGTTTTTCTCTTTATCGTAAAAAGTAAAAAAACTTTTTTCTCCATTCTTTTTGCAAACTATTTTTCTCAGCCTTCTCAATTTGAACAGCGAAAAAAAGATTTTTCGCATTTTTCATAAAAATCCACCCTAAAAAAAAAAGAAAGAAAAAAGTTGTTTGGAAGGAAAAAAAGATAGGTAAAAGAGTGCATAAAACCGATACATGAGGATGCGAACTATGACCTCTAAAACAACGTTTCGAGGAACATTTTGAGTCAGTGTACTTTAGAATTGTGTGATTTTACCATAAATTATATATTACATTGTTCCATGTGCCCGGTACTTTCTACCTATCAAGATTTTTTCTAATAATGTTTCCAGCTACTGCAAAATGTAGCGTAAGCTGATGAAATAGCCCACATGATTAGACATAGATTTGGTAAGATTGCTTTCAGCCCATCATATCTGTTTAGCGAGAATGGTGACCTATCCTATTGTATTTTTTGATACAATGCTTGTTAGTGAACATTCGGGAAACGTTTCAAAAAAGTTATTGGGCAACCTTTATTTCTGAGGAATCACTTTAATGCTAGATGCCTTGCTCTCAGTTTCTTTTAGCTTAAATCAGAGTTGACTTGGCAGTTGCATGTATCAGCTGATAATCTCAGGATCACTGTGTGATTGTTTTATAATTGTTATATTTTGACATAGGAGGGTTTTGCAGTGCTTCATGGAACTGAAGAAAGTGTTCTCAACAACTTCAAAATAGATGAATCAGGACAGAAATTTGCAAAGGAGAAGGCTGTTACACTGGTTGTTCAGCTGATAACCAAAAGGTAATTCACCATTGTTGGTAAGTTAATGCAATAATTCCCTTTGAGATCCTGGATTTGCACTCTCAATCAAAAGTAGCCTGCACAGCTTGTTGCAGAGTTCCCATTAATTAGTACACAGGTGCGTGTCTTATGCGTACAAAACATGAAATGAAATGGATGCACAGTTGTTTGGAAAAGGTGCGTTCTTGGGACACTGGAAAAAAGTTTCAAAAATTTTAGTAAGTGTAGGCAAAGGATCCCTTGGTTCAGTCCTAAGGGGTCCTAGGAACCTGTGTCATTACATTTATTTATTTTGTAGTATGAATTTACGGGTGTCTCTCTTTGTGTTCCCAGTTCATCTCCGGCTCAGAGATATATGTGTGATTTAACCAAAAAATTATGTACTGTAACATAGCTTTTGAAATCGAGATCCACAGAGTAGCTGTGATAGGCTGTTGTTAGCTCTTGCCTCATTGTCTATCGGAATCTCTCTAGAGCCATGTCTTCAGAAAGAATTTTGCTAGTGGTAGCTTAGACCTTTCCGAAGTGAGAGGGGAAATTGAGCAAGTGAAGAAAGACGGCTGTTTCTACAGGCTAACTTTCACGTATGTTGTTGTGGATTTTCTTTTCCACGTGCAGCATACCTGTGGAATAGGCCACGTTCGATATATCAATATTCAAGCATGGTTCCGAGGCTTTCGGGTCAAAATTGCAAATTTTTCAAGTTTCTTTTGTCTCTCAATTCCCAAAAGAGACTTAAATACAAAGAAAACAACACCAAATATAGAAGTTTGACCTGAAAGCCTCGGAGCCATGTGATATATCAAACGTGGCCTATTGATAAGAATGAACTATTGATTAATTCTATCTTCTTCTTTAATACAGCATGGGTGCAGCTGGAGCTGCAGCTGCAGCCTCCTCTTCTGTGCCGCCTGGAGCTTATTACCCAAGAGTACCGACAGGAGATGACATTAAAGTCGTTCAATGTATGGGTTATTTACCAAATAAATACTCTTGAACGTTCAATGTTGTCAGTTTTTTCTCATCCTGGAGAGGTTAAAACAAGATTTGAGCGAGTTTTGATACATTTTCCCTACAGTGTTATAATAAGAGACAAGGTAGAAAACTTCAGCCAGTTTGACTACAAAACACTCTTCGTAAACGAGTCAAATTTGCTCATGTTCAGTGTAAAACGAACAAAAACAACATCCTATTGTTTTACCCTTTAATCCAAGATGCAAAAGACTCCTTATCCCTATCCTATATATGACCTGACCAACAATTCCAAACCCTAGCTATTTATGACCTGAACCTTACATCAAAATCCTATTTCAGACCTGCGTTATAATTGGATCCCTAGTTCAGATCAAGGTTAAATTACCATAAACACAATTTGTGACGGGCTTTTGTTGATTTTCTTTTCGATAATGATGAAAAAGTGGCCTCTCGACTTAAAAACATACCCATACCAAGGCTAGAGTACAAAAACTATAAGAAAATAAAAATTACTGATGGCATAGAAATATGCAAGTGTCAAAATGCAAAACATCACAAAAACCATACCCTATCTATGACCAAAATGGCCAGAATCAGCTAAAATTGATAACCTATTTATGACCAAAACGGCTGAAAAAACCATACCCCTTTGGGGGCAAACATATCTAACAAAGCCATATAAGGAGTACCTACCCCTCCCCCCTCCGACGTCTCTCTCTTTTCCTCTCCTCGTGTGTGTTGGAGAACGGCGGCGTAGGGGGGAGGGGGAGGTTACTCCCTTAATCGGGCTTTGTAGATATGTTTGGCCCCAAAGGGTATGGTTTTTTCAGCCGTTTGGTCATAAATAGGTTATCAATTTTAGCTGATTCTGGCCATTTTGGTCATAGATAGGGTATGGTTTTTGTGATGTTTTGCATTTTGACACTTGCATATTTCTATGCCATCAGTAATTTTTATTTTCTTATAGTTTTTGTACTCTAGCCTTGGTATGGGTATGTTTTTAAGTCGAGAGGCCACTTTTTCATCATTATCGAAAAGAAAATCAACAAAAGCCCGTCACAAATTGTGTTTATGGTAATTTAACCTTGATCTGAAACTAGGGATCCAATTATAACGCAGGTCTGAAATAGGATTTTGATGTAAGGTTCAGGTCATAAATAGCTAGGGTTTGGAATTGTTGGTCAGGTCATATATAGGATAGGGATAAGGAGTCTTTTGCATCTTGGATTAAAGGGTAAAACAATAGGATGTTGTTTTTGTTCGTTTTACACTGAACATGAGCAAATTTGACTCGTTTACGAAGAGTGTTTTGTAGTCAAACTGGCTGAAGTTTTCTACCTTGTCTCTTATTATAACACTGTAGGGAAAATGTATCAAAACTCGCTCAAATCTTGTTTTAACCTCTCCAGGATGAGAAAAAAACTGACAACATTGAACGTTCAAGAGTATTATTTGGTAAATAACCCATACATTGAACGACTTTAATGTCATCTCCTGTCGGTACTCTTGGGTAATAAGCTCCAGGCGGCACAGAAGAGGAGGCTGCAGCTGCAGCTCCAGCTGCACCCATGCTGTATTAAAGAAGAAGATAGAATTAATCAATAGTTCATTCTTATCAATAGGCCACGTTTGATATATCACATGGCTCCGAGGCTTTCAGGTCAAACTTCTATATTTGGTGTTGTTTTCTTTGTATTTAAGTCTCTTTTGGGAATTGAGAGACAAAAGAAACTTGAAAAATTTGCAATTTTGACCCGAAAGCCTCGGAACCATGCTTGAATATTGATATATCGAACGTGGCCTATTCCACAGGTATGCTGCACGTGGAAAAGAAAATCCACAACAACATACGTGAAAGTTAGCCTGTAGAAACAGCCGTCTTTCTTCACTTGCTCAATTTCCCCTCTCACTTCGGAAAGGTCTAAGCTACCACTAGCAAAATTCTTTCTGAAGACATGGCTCTAGAGAGATTCCGATAGACAATGAGGCAAGAGCTAACAACAGCCTATCACAGCTACTCTGTGGATCTCGATTTCAAAAGCTATGTTACAGTACATAATTTTTTGGTTAAATCACACATATATCTCTGAGCCGGAGATGAACTGGGAACACAAAGAGAGACACCCGTAAATTCATACTACAAAATAAATAAATGTAATGACACAGGTTCCTAGGACCCCTTAGGACTGAACCAAGGGATCCTTTGCCTACACTTACTAAAATTTTTGAAACTTTTTTCCAGTGTCCCAAGAACGCACCTTTTCCAAACAACTGTGCATCCATTTCATTTCATGTTTTGTACGCATAAGACACGCACCTGTGTACTAATTAATGGGAACTCTGCAACAAGCTGTGCAGGCTACTTTTGATTGAGAGTGCAAATCCAGGATCTCAAAGGGAATTATTGCATTAACTTACCAACAATGGTGAATTACCTTTTGGTTATCAGCTGAACAACCAGTGTAACAGCCTTCTCCTTTGCAAATTTCTGTCCTGATTCATCTATTTTGAAGTTGTTGAGAACACTTTCTTCAGTTCCATGAAGCACTGCAAAACCCTCCTATGTCAAAATATAACAATTATAAAACAATCACACAGTGATCCTGAGATTATCAGCTGATACATGCAACTGCCAAGTCAACTCTGATTTAAGCTAAAAGAAACTGAGAGCAAGGCATCTAGCATTAAAGTGATTCCTCAGAAATAAAGGTTGCCCAATAACTTTTTTGAAACGTTTCCCGAATGTTCACTAACAAGCATTGTATCAAAAAATACAATAGGATAGGTCACCATTCTCGCTAAACAGATATGATGGGCTGAAAGCAATCTTACCAAATCTATGTCTAATCATGTGGGCTATTTCATCAGCTTACGCTACATTTTGCAGTAGCTGGAAACATTATTAGAAAAAATCTTGATAGGTAGAAAGTACCGGGCACATGGAACAATGTAATATATAATTTATGGT
>JAHPZR010055973.1:0-5000 GCA_019787425.1 Platygyra sinensis | reverse complement strand
TGTAGTATGAATTTACGGGTGTCTCTCTTTGTGTTCCCAGTTCATCTCCGGCTCAGAGATATATGTGTGATTTAACCAAAAAATTATGTACTGTAACATAGCTTTTGAAATCGAGATCCACAGAGTAGCTGTGATAGGCTGTTGTTAGCTCTTGCCTCATTGTCTATCGGAATCTCTCTAGAGCCATGTCTTCAGAAAGAATTTTGCTAGTGGTAGCTTAGACCTTTCCGAAGTGAGAGGGGAAATTGAGCAAGTGAAGAAAGACGGCTGTTTCTACAGGCTAACTTTCACGTATGTTGTTGTGGATTTTCTTTTCCACGTGCAGCATACCTGTGGAATAGGCCACGTTCGATATATCAATATTCAAGCATGGTTCCGAGGCTTTCGGGTCAAAATTGCAAATTTTTCAAGTTTCTTTTGTCTCTCAATTCCCAAAAGAGACTTAAATACAAAGAAAACAACACCAAATATAGAAGTTTGACCTGAAAGCCTCGGAGCCATGTGATATATCAAACGTGGCCTATTGATAAGAATGAACTATTGATTAATTCTATCTTCTTCTTTAATACAGCATGGGTGCAGCTGGAGCTGCAGCTGCAGCCTCCTCTTCTGTGCCGCCTGGAGCTTATTACCCAAGAGTACCGACAGGACCCATGTCAACTCCCACCCCGCCACCAGTTCCCGATTGAAAACAATCAAACTTGTACTCTTTGTTTTTGCACCCAGGAGAGACATGGATAATGCACCACACTGACAGTAACCGCGGAATCCAAGGCAACCTGCTGCTACCTGTGAATAGCCTGCTTGTAGACATCTACTGTTTTCTTTGTTGCATACTTCTTTGCATGAAGGGAGGTAGACGTCTGCAGGCAGGCTACCTGTGTGTTGCTGTTGAAAAAAAACCTGCATTGGCTACAAGTAGCTACCATTTAGAACTTATCATTTTGCACTTGTTCTGTAACAGTGCTTTTCCTCAAACAAGAAGGGCAATAGTTATTTCTCCAAGGGTATTATGTCCGCAAATTCAGCAGTACCAAATGGTTTGGTTGTTATTGCGGTCACTATTCGTTACACTGGGTGAGGAAACCAGCCTGGTGGCAGTTCACCTGCATGTAACAGTATGGAGAACACTTTTCAGTGTGCATGCGGATAAACACAGGGGCTAAACATGGAAGCCATGTGTTACAGTGGCTTCATTAACTGTTAGTGTATTGACCTTTAGATCAAAAACTCTGAGTTTCAGGCCTGGCCGGGCTCAATCATTATGGTGTCCTCTTGGACAAGTCACTGAACTTTAGCTCACTGTGCCTCTCACCACCCAGGTGTCTAAACATGAGTTATGATAACCTAGCTTTACAGGGTTATGTTTAATGAACAACTGCAACCAATTGCTGATTGGTTCATGCTGTTCCAGTGTAGATGGAAAACTTTAGCAGAAATTATTAATAATAGAATTAAATATCGGTTATTGACCAAGCGAGAGCTCAAGATGGCTGGATATTGACATCGCGACGGAGGAGATCCATAACTCGCAAAAAATAACGAGGCCAATATCCAGCCATCTTGACCTCTCGCTTGGTCAATAAATGATTTGACACGGCGGGTAGTCCCGCTCGGGGTAGCCAATAACAGCGCGTGATTTGGTTCATCCTGTCCGCTCAGGAGCTAGCCATATAATAATTATAAAAAGCAATAACATCTATTATATTTTATGTCACAGAAAGCTACCAGAAATTTACTTGTTATATAAGAAGCTAAAACATTTTCATTTTGAGAACTTAAGGTATCATGGTAGGTGGATTTTTAAGAAAAATGCGAAAAATCTTTTTTCGCTGTTCAAATTGAGAAGACTGAGAAAAATAATTTGCAGAAAGAATGGAGAAAAAAGCTTTTTTACTTTTTACGATAAAGAGAAAAACTGTTTTTGAATCTCATTAAATCTCTTACGGCGCGTTGACAGCTCTAATTAAAATTCACCGCCAGTTGTCACATGTAATGCGAATTGCGGTGTGATATTTTATTTGCGCACGCGAACCGTTCTCGATCTGGCTGTTTCATCGCAAGTCGAGCTTTCGTTCTTGTCAAATTTTCTTTATGTCAGGACGAAAACTCGCAAGAAAACTTCTTGCCCATTTTCGTCGCCGAAGAAATCTGGTGGAACCAGCAAGTTCAGCGTCGAACAAGATCTTTGGCTCCTGATCTGAGCGACTGTGGGTCGCATTGTTTACTTAGAAGAATGGTTGAAGGAACTCGAGGACACAAATCCCGCCACTGAAGCTGAAGGTCAAAATACAACAAGTGCTAGTCGCACGAAATTGCTGGAGAACGGACGCGATTCCGAAACTTCCACAGCGAGAGATCGAGTCAAACACAGATGTAGATGTAAACGATATAGCCCTCGAAATTTCCTCTTTTTGGCTTCACGAGGCATATATGGTTTCAGAAAATGTCTGGAGAACGAAGAAGTCTAAACTCGAACAACATAATATCAATGCCGCCAATGAAGTAATCACGGCAGTTTAAATACAAACCTGTTTAAACCTAAGTATCTTTTCGCTTGTCAGACGATTTCACTGCAACGTAGACGTCTGTTTATTTCAAGTTGTCATGACCCATTGTTTTGGTAAACTGACCCATGCCGACATCTGTCAGCGCGGAGGGAATTTTTAACACCTAATCATACCGATCTCGCAAAAGGTTTTTCGTCTTTTTCTCGATAAAACAAAACTGCATATAAGGATGAACATTTTTAGTTCGTTTACGCGTGTCTTGCAACGGAATTGGCTGAAAATCGGCAGGTATGTTCCCTATTACCTCCTTCGAAAAAGGGTGTCGGGCTTTGTTTAATTTCGCTTCCGTTTCAGAGTTATGGCCTCTTTAGTGGAAGGAAACACCCGCGTTTAGAACATCAAACTTTAAGAGGGTGTAGAAAAAAAACCAAGCCACATCTGGAAAATCGCCGACACCCTTTTTGAGGGTGATGTGTGAGAAAACATTTCCGATGTTAATCGCGCCGCTCCGATGATTCACGCGCGGAAGCGAACCAGTCTAAGCAAAGCAGTGTTTCTGGGTATTTCTTTTTATATCACTGCGACAATAGCTTTTTAGAAAACTTCAAACATATGATTGTCTTCTATAACTATTAAGCTTTCAGAAAATGTATAGGTTGATGGGGTTTTCTTTCAAAGCGCCAGCGTAAGAGCGCGATTTCCAAACACTGTCAATCCACCTACCATGATACCTTAAGGATTTTGTAAATCTGGATGTGCTCTTTCTGAATATATGGGTCTTGTGTTGTTAATCCCATAATACACCAATTGTACCCAGGCCCCCGACGTATGAAATCCGGCAATGCATAACTCCCTCACTCATCGATCACATAGCCCTTCCAACCCCCAAGAGGAATTTTTGCTCAAAATACTCAAGTTAACAGACCTTATCGCATTTTATAAGAGTCGTAAGTTTACCCTTTTTACACAACACCTCTTCATCGAAAATAGAAAGAAAGAGAAAAAACCTTTCTGACACGTTGAAAGTTTAATTTAATTTACTCCGATATGAAAAACAAAAGTGTGAAGTTACCATTTTTAACTGAAAATAGAAAACATCTTGTGCGAACGGTTTGCTCTCAAATGAAAAACAAAAGTGTCAAATTACCATTTGTAACTAAAAGTAGCAAGCATCTCATGGGAACGATTTGCTCCCATATGAAAAACAAAAGTGTCAAGTTACCATTTGTAACTAAAAATAGCAAGCATCTCGTGGGAACAAGTGGTGGCGATGTATCAGCTCTAATTGAATTTACTCCCTTGTGAAAAACAAAAGTGTCAAATTACCCTTAGCTTTGTAACTAAAAAATAAAAATATCTCTCTATATTTGCATGCAACAAAATAATCGTTTCCTGTACCTATTGTAAACGTTCGAACTCTTTCAAAATTAAATCAAAATAGTCCCGTCTCCTCTAAAACATTTCCTAAGAACTAGAAGAAACGATGCATGACGTCTAATTGAATTTACTCCTTGTGAAAAACAAAATATCAGTTACCTTTGTACTAAAATAAAAAAATACTCACTCATTTGCATACAACTAGCTCAAGCACTGTTTCAGACCTCAAGGTCATGAAATCCTCAGCTAACCCACAGAAATGGAGTAAACCCAATATATGATACTTTCTCCTCTCAAAGAATCAATTCTTTTCAGGTACATTACGAGAAGATTTGATTCTTTGTAGAGGAGAAAGATCATATATTGGTTTACTTCGGCATTTCGTGAGTAGGCTGAGGATTTCATGAGCCTTGAGTCTGAAACAGTGCTTGAGCTAGTTGTATGCAAATGAGTGAGATATTTTTTTATTTTAGTACAAAGGTAACTTGATATTTTTGTTTTCACAAGGAGTAAATTCAATTAGACGTCATGCATCGTTGCTTCTAGTTCTTAGGAAATGTTTTAGAGGAGACGGGACTATTTTGATTTAATTTTGAAAGAGTTCGAACGTTTACAATAGGTACAGGAAACGATTATTTTGTTGCATGCAAATATAGAGAGATATTTTTATTTTTTAGTTACAAAGCTAAGGGTAATTTGACACTTTTGTTTTTCACAAGGGAGTAAATTCAATTAGAGCTGATACATCGTCACCACTTGTTCCCACGAGATGCTTGCTATTTTTAGTTACAAATGGTAACTTGACACTTTTGTTTTTCATATGGGAGCAAATCGTTCCCACGAGATGCTTGCTACTTTTAGTTACAAATGGTAATTTGACACTTTTGTTTTTTCATTTGAGAGCAAATCGTTCGCACAAGATGTTTTCTATTTTCAGTTAAAAATGGTAACTTGACACTTTTGTTTTTCATATCGGAGTAAATTAAATTAAACTTTCAACGTGTCAGAACGGTTTTTTCTCTTTCTTTCTATTTTCGATGAAGAGGTGTTGTGTAAAAAGGGTAAACTTACGACTCTTATAAAATGCGATAAGGTCTGTTAACTTGAGTATTT
>JAHPZR010055972.1:27500-63089 GCA_019787425.1 Platygyra sinensis | reverse complement strand
GCCACTAAAAGCCTTGCCAAAAAACCTTTGGTCTTACTGAACTAAAGAAAGGATATTTCCCTCATTTTTTCAACCGGAAAGAAAATCAAGCCTACGCTGGCCCTCTTCCTCCTGTTGAAGATTATGACCCTGACAACATGAGTACGAAAGAAAGGCAAGAGTTTCTAACGTGGTATAATCAGTTGAAGAATGAGGATTTCTTGTTTGATTTTGAAAAAGAAATTGAAGAGTATTGTCGCAGTGATGTGGACATTCTCAGACGATGTTGTCTCAAGTTCAAAGAATCAATGGAAAAAACTTGTGGGCTAGACCCTTTCAAGTACTGTGTAACCATTGCTTCCGCTTGCAACCGAGTGTTCCGTCAACAGTTCCTACGAGAAGATACTATTGGTCTCATCCCACCTCAAGGCTATCAACCCGCTCGAAAATATTCTGTCATGGCCCTCAAGTAGTTGTCATGGGTTTACCATCAGACAGGCAATCGCATTCTACATGCCCTAAATAGAGGCGAGCAACGAATCGATGGGAACTTTGTCGATGGTTATGATCCTCAGAAGAAGACCATTTACGAATTTATGGGCTGTATGTGGCATCGTTGTGATAAGTGTTATATGCCCGACACGTTGAATCCTGTTAACGACACCAGCATGGAAAACCTTCTCGAAGGTACTATTCGCAAAATCGAACGCTTCAAGAAGCTAGGATACAATGTAGAAGTGAAATGGGAATGTGAATTTAAACAGAACTGACGATGAATGCAGCGATGAAATCCTTCGTCGACAACCTGAAGTTTGACACACTTTTAGAACCCCGAGATGCCTTCTTTAGTGGAAGAACCAATACTGTTTGCCTATACCGAGAGGTTGCTGAGGATGAAAGATCCACTATGTGGACTTTACCTCTCTTTATCCATGGACAAACAAGTATGGTACATATCCAATTTCTCACCCTGAAATCCTGACCAGTGAAGCTTTAATCGATCACTCTCCTCGTGATTTCTATGGTCTCATCAAGTGTGATGTTCTACCTCCCTCGTTTGTGTTCCATCCTGTTCTCCCTTATAGGGCACAAGGGAAATTGATGTTTCCCTTATGCAGAACGAACGCCGAAAACTACAAGAAACACCTTGCGAGCACAGTGAAGAAGGACGCATGTTGTCTGGAACCTGGTGTTTCATTGAGATTCAGAAGCCTTGGACATAGGGTATCGAGTAATTCGGATAGTTGAAGTATGGCATTTTCCTAGCAAGACCTCGGATCTCTTCACAGGGTACATAGATACCTTTCCAAAAATTAAACAGGAAGCAAGTGAATGGCCCTCTTGGTGTCAAACGGAAGAGACAAAGAGACAGTATATCAGAGAATACGAAAGAAAAGAAGGCATCAAACTGGACTCTGCAATGATCAAGAAGAACCCTGGGTTGCGTTTGTTAGCCAAGTGATGCTGAATTCATTTGTAAGTAACACGTCTTGGAGTTGCATCATTTTTAATATATCTTTTAAGGTTTCAAACATTAATGTCTGTTTTTCTTTTGCTATAGGTGATAAATTTGGTCAACGTGACAACATGCCACAAGTAGAGCTGGTAAAAGATGCAGAGCGTTATTTCCGTCTCTTAAACTGTAAATCTACCAATGTGAAAAATATTCAGTTTGTCAACGATCAGTGCATTGAGGTGTACTACACTCAGGGAGATGACTTTGCTTCTACGTCTGACAAGACCAATGTCGTGATTGCCGCTTTTACCACAGCTCAAGCTCGATTAAAACTGTATTCTGTGCTCGAACGTCTTCAAATGAGAACACTGTACTTCGATACTGACTCAGTAATTTTCACAAGCCGACCTGGGGAATGGGTGCCACCCTTGGGAGATTACTTGGGCGAACTTGCCAACGGACTAGATGATGAAGACTACATTACGACCTTTGTTTCAGGTGGACCGAAAAGTTATGCCTACCAGACAAAAAATGGAAAGACGATCTTCAAAGTACGTGGCTTCACCCTAAACTACCGTGGATCACAAAAACTGAACTTTTCAACTATGTGCGAACAAGTCTGTCGGCCCAGTGGAGAACCTATCTTCCTTGAGAACCCTCAATTCATCAAACGGGATGCCAAAACAAAGACCATACATACTGTAGCATTAAAAAGAGGTACAAGTTGGTGTATGACAAGAGGGTGGTGCGCGGATTTGACACATTTCCCTATGGATATCGCTAAAGATTTGAAAAGAGAAAGAAGTTAGGGATGAATATAAGAGCAGATTGAAGGTCAACGAATTTACCAATGCATCCTTGCAGCCAATATGAACACATTGCATTTTACTTGGTACGTGAGTGCGCCAAAACGCTTGTATCAAGTAGCAGTTTACCTGAAAAGTGGTCTAAACCGTGGTCGGAACTTCTAAGAGAATTGGAGCCGATGAATTGGGGACGTTTACTATGCTTTTATGCCTATATGGAACACTGTAACGTAACTCTTAGTGAACAACATAAACTTCACAAGGTATTATGTGCTACTTATCCAGACTGTTATCCTTCTACCTGGTGGATGCTTGGACAAGTTATAAATTTGTGGTGAAAAACATCTTGTCATCATTTACACTATAACCATGGGCAACTTCACAAGTTCACAAGATTTAGAATTCATCATATCAAAAGTCAATTTTTACTCTTCATAGCTGTCAATTCCTTATCCAGTCCCAATCCTGTTCTGTCCTAAATACTTCGAATTGACCATGTAGCCTTAATGAACTAATGAATACAGGTTTCTCTTAAGTAGTTCTTCTTTTGCCTTTTCTGTAATTGGTTTTTTTTTAATTAAGGTTAGCAGATGTCATTTATTTTTATTGTTCCTGGCCCGCCTCGAATAGCGTTTGCTACTTGCGGTGCCAGGTCATTCTACTATAATATGTGTAAAATGTAATATAAAGTTGTCCAGTTGTCCACAAGTCGGTTGTGTCAGACTCCTGTTCCTAAATTATCGTTTAAAGAAATGTGTCAGAGAATGTGTTGTTTAGTTGTCTGTTGCGATAGTCAAGACGGTGTACATCGATTACAGCGATGCCTCTGACGAAGAAGAAGAACAACAAGACCGTGAACAAGAAGAATCCTCACAAGAAAATCTATCAACTTTTAGAGAAACTGTACTATGAACGGGACCGTCCTTCGGCTTTGGGTGGTGTAGAAAAGTGTATCGAGCAGCGCGTCACTATGGGCTAAAACGATCACAAGTAATTCACTGGTTACAGCAACAACCTGGCTGCACCCTTCATAAACCAGCCCGCAAAAAGTTTCCTCGCAACAAAGTGTTTGTCAACGGTCTAGACGAACAATGGCAGTGTGATCTTTGCGATTTATATCGGTTATCAGTCACACGCGCCCTCCCACGATTTTTTTCTCATTTCGAAAACTACGTTTTGGTGGACGTCAATCAAATGTATCCATGACAATAACGGCGAGCGGAGTTTCCAGAACCATTATTTCAGTGTCAATTCTCGGAGTATCCGAGTTGCTCTTTCATCTTACTTGACGCGTCGATAAACAGAAACTGAGAAGTAAGACTTATAAAATCGTTTGAAGCGCCTTTTCGTTCGTTTCGCTCACAGGCAATGTTTTGAAGCGGCAAATTTACAAATAGTGTACAACCACAACAACATGAGAATGAACTAAATATGAATAATAACCTTTATTGCAGAATAAACTACAAGAATCTGACTGCTAATCTCTTGCGGCTTTCATTACCTTTTTGTTACTGACAATCTTGCCGTATGGTTCTGCTGACAGGTTTGCTTTGCATATAATTTGCTTGTCTGGTATTTCAACCACGCTTGAAACTCGGCAGGATAGATCCTGGTTTATGTTTTAGCAAGGTGAATGACGAGAATTTCTGCGGCGAAAATAATCTGCACCATAACAAGCTGATAAGAAGTCAATCTCCACATAAAGCGACTCATTTCAGAGGCCAACTTTTTCAGCTACATTGTATCTTTCGTCTTTGGCGGATCGTTTACGGCTCTAGTTTTGTTTTCGAACGCCGCCTTCTTCATAAACGTTTCAATTCGCTCGCAAAAAGTGTTTCTGCTATGCAATTCAAAGACAAAACACGTTTTCTCTACATAATAGCCCTCAATCTCAGCGAAATTGCAAATTACTTTGTCATAATGACTGAGCGATTATTCCTGATTCAACGACGATCGAACATAGCCGTGAAACTGACACGAAATGAACACGACTATTGTCATGGATACGTTTGATTGACTTCCACCAAAACTTAGTTTTTTGAAATCGGAAAAAATCGTTGAAGGGCGCGTGTGACTGAAAACCGCTGTAACTCGGTTTCATAAAATGTTCCTTGAATCAAGTCACCGTTTGCCTCCTTCAAGCGATACACCGGTGGATTTCGTGGAAGCCTCTGTGCAATTGTAAAGGTTTCTTCGGTCCAAGACGGTAGGTATCCTTTCTCAAAGTATATACAAAAAGTATATACTGATCTTCACTTGATCACCCACGTTGAATTTTTACTTTTTGGATGGAGTCTGCTTGCCATACAAGGTTCTCCATGCGTCTTGAGCATTAAAAACAGTCACATCGGCGGGTTTCATTTTTATGCTCCGATGAACACTCTGATTGTAGTTATCACTTAACCAAAGTATCGAGCTTGTCTAGGTAATGGTAGGAACTGATGGTGGTAAACATCCTCCACATTAGCTGCTTTAAAGTTCGGTTAAATCTCTCTACGATTTGGGCTTTTGTCTCGTTGTATGTGGCAAAATGACGGATACCATGCTTCTTGAGAAATGTTTGGAATGGTTTATTTTTGAACTCAGTGCCTGCATCGGATTGTAACACTTCAGGTTTCCGTCCTTGTTTAAATATTTTTGTAAAGGCGGCAACCAATTTAGATCCTGTTTTTGTTTTTATGGCTACTGCCCATGCAGGCTTGGATAGAACATCTATAGATGTGAGTATGTTCTTATATCCACGATTCCATCGGCTCAGACTTGTTACAGCGGTTTTCAGTCACACGCGCCCTTCAACGATTTTTTCCGATTTCAAAAACTAAGTTTTGGTGGAAGTCAATCAAACGTATCCATGACAATAGTCGTGTTCATTTCGTGTCAGTTTCACGGCTATGTTCGATCGTCGTTGAATCAGGAATAATCGCTCAGTCATTATGACAAAGTAATTTGCAATTTCGCTGAGATTGAGGGCTATTATGTAGAGAAAACGTGTTTTGTCTTTGAATTGCATAGCAGAAACACTTTTTGCGAGCGAATTGAAACGTTTATGAAGAAGGCGGCGTTCGAAAACAAAACTAGAGCCGTAAACGATCCGCCAAAGACGAAAGATACAATGTAGCTGAAAAAGTTGGCCTCTGAAATGAGTCGCTTTATGTGGAGATTGACTTCTTATCAGCTTGTTATGGTGCAGATTATTTTCGCCGCAGAAATTCTCGTCATTCACCTTGCTAAAACATAAACCAGGATCTATCCTGCCGAGTTTCAAGCGTGGTTGAAATACCAGACAAGCAAATTATATGCAAAGCAAACCTGTCAGCAGAACCATACGGCAAGATTGTCAGTAACAAAAAGGTAATGAAAGCCGCAAGAGATTAGCAGTCAGATTCTTGTAGTTTATTCTGCAATAAAGGTTATTATTCATATTTAGTTCATTCTCATGTTGTTGTGGTTGTACACTATTTGTAAATTTGCCGCTTCAAAACATTGCCTGTGAGCGAAACGAACGAAAAGGCGCTTCAAACGATTTTATAAGTCTTACTTCTCAGTTTCTGTTTATCGACGCGTCAAGTAAGATGAAAGAGCAACTCGGATACTCCGAGAATTGACACTGAAATAATGGTTCTGGAAACTCCGCTCGCCGTTATTGTCATGGATACATTTGATTGACGTCCACCAAAACGTAGTTTTCGAAATGAGAAAAAAATCGTGGGAGGGCGCGTGTGACTGATAACCGATATAAATCGCAAAGATCACACTGCCATTGTTCGTATAGACCGTTGACAAACACTTTGTTGCGAGGAAACTTTTTGCGGGCTGGTTTATGAAGGGTGCAGCCAGGTTGTTGCTGTAACCAGTGAATTACTTGTGATCGTTTTAGCCCATAGTGACGCGCTGCTCGATATAACTTTTCTACACCACCCAAAGCCGAAGGACGGTCCGGTTCATAGTACAGTTTCTCTAAAAGTTGATCGATTTTCTTGTGAGGATTCTTCTTGTTCACGGTCTTGTTGTTCTTCTTCTTCGTCAGAGGCATCGCTGTAATCGATGTACACGTCTTGACTATCGCAACAGACAACTAAACAACACATTCTCTGACACATTTCTTTAAACGATAATTTAGGAACAGGAGTCTGACACAACCGACTTGTGGACAACTGGACAACTTTATTATTACATTTTACACATATTATAGTAGAATGACCTGGCACCGCAAGTAGCAAACGCTATTCGAGGCGGGCCAGGAACAATAAAAATAAATGACATCTGCTAACCTTAATTAAAAAAAAACCAATTACAGAAAAGGCAAAAGAAGAACTACTTAAGAGAAACCTGTATTCATTAGTTCATTAAGGCTACATGGTCAATTCGAAGTATTTAGGACAGAACAGGATTGGGACTGGATAAGGAATTGACAGCTATGAAGAGTAAAAATTGACTTTTGATATGATGAATTCTAAATCTTGTGAACTTGTGAAGTTGCCCATGGTTATAGTGTAAATGATGACAAGATGTTTTTCACCACAAATTTATAACTTGTCCAAGCATCCACCAGGTAGAAGGATAACAGTCTGGATAAGTAGCACATAATACCTTGTGAAGTTTATGTTGTTCACTAAGAGTTACGTTACAGTGTTCCATATAGGCATAAAAGCATAGTAAACGTCCCCAATTCATCGGCTCCAATTCTCTTAGAAGTTCCGACCACGGTTTAGACCACTTTTCAGGTAAACTGCTACTTGATACAAGCGTTTTGGCGCACTCACGTACCAAGTAAAAATGCAATGTGTTCATATTGGCTGCAAGGATGCATTGGTAAATTCGTTGACCTTCAATCTGCTCTTATATTCATCCCTAACTTCTTTCTCTTTTCAAATCTTTTAGCGATATCCATAGGGAAATGTGTCAAATCCGCGCACCACCCTCTTGTCATACACCAACTTGTACCTCTTTTTTAATGCTACAGTATGTATGGTCTTTGTTTTGGCATCCCGTTTGATGAATTGAGGGTTCTCAAGGAAGATAGGTTCTCCACTGGGCCGACAGACTTGTTCGCACATAGTTGAAAAGTTCAGTTTTTGTGATCCACGGTAGTTTAGGGTGAAGCCACGTACTTTGAAGATCGTCTTTCCATTTTTTGTCTGGTAGGCATAACTTTTCGGTCCACCTGAAACAAAGGTCGTAATGTAGTCTTCATCATCTAGTCCGTTGGCAAGTTCGCCCAAGTAATCTCCCAAGGGTGGCACCCATTCCCCAGGTCGGCTTGTGAAAATTACTGAGTCAGTATCGAAGTACAGTGTTCTCATTTGAAGACGTTCGAGCACAGAATACAGTTTTAATCGAGCTTGAGCTGTGGTAAAAGCGGCAATCACGACATTGGTCTTGTCAGACGTAGAAGCAAAGTCATCTCCCTGAGTGTAGTACACCTCAATGCACTGATCGTTGACAAACTGAATATTTTTCACATTGGTAGATTTACAGTTTAAGAGACGGAAATAACGCTCTGCATCTTTTACCAGCTCTACTTGTGGCATGTTGTCACGTTGACCAAATTTATCACCTATAGCAAAAGAAAAACAGACATTAATGTTTGAAACCTTAAAAGATATATTAAAAATGATGCAACTCCAAGACGTGTTACTTACAAATGAATTCAGCATCAACTTGGCTAACAAACGCAACCCAGGGTTCTTCTTGATCATTGCAGAGTCCAGTTTGATGCCTTCTTTTCTTTCGTATTCTCTGATATACTGTCTCTTTGTCTCTTCCGTTTGACACCAAGAGGGCCATTCACTTGCTTCCTGTTTAATTTTTGGAAAGGTATCTATGTACCCTGTGAAGAGATCCGAGGTCTTGCTAGGAAAATGCCATACTTCAACTATCCGAATTACTCGATACCCTATGTCCAAGGCTTTCTGAATCTCAATGAAACACCAGGTTCCAGACAACATGCGTCCTTCTTCACTGTGCTCGCAAGGTGTTTCTTGTAGTTTTCGGCGTTCGTTCTGCATAAGGGAAACATCAATTTCCCTTGTGCCCTATAAGGGAGAACAGGATGGAACACAAACGAGGGAGGTAGAACATCACACTTGATGAGACCATAGAAATCACGAGGAGAGTGATCGATTAAAGCTTCACTGGTCAGGATTTCAGGGTGAGAAATTGGATATGTACCATACTTGTTTGTCCATGGATAAAGAGAGGTAAAGTCCACATAGTGGATCTTTTCATCCTCAGCAACCTCTCGGTATAGGCAAACAGTATTGGTTCTTCCACTAAAGAAGGCATCTCGGGGTTCTAAAAGTGTGTCAAACTTCAGGTTGTCGACGAAGGATTTCATCGCTGCATTCATCGTCAGTTTCTGTTTAAATTCACATTCCCATTTCACTTCTACATTGTATCCTAGCTTCTTGAAGCGTTCGATTTTGCGAATAGTACCTTCGAGAAGGTTTTCCATGCTGGTGTCGTTAACAGGATTCAACGTGTCGGGCATATAACACTTATCACAACGATGCCACATACAGCCCATAAATTCGTAAATGGTCTTCTTCTGAGGATCATAACCATCGACAAAGTTCCCATCGATTCGTTGCTCGCCTCTATTTAGGGCATGTAGAATGCGATTGCCTGTCTGATGGTAAACCCATGACAACTACTTGAGGGCCATGACAGAATATTTTCGAGCGGGTTGATAGCCTTGAGGTGGGATGAGACCAATAGTATCTTCTCGTAGGAACTGTTGACGGAACACTCGGTTGCAAGCGGAAGCAATGGTTACACAGTACTTGAAAGGGTCTAGCCCACAAGTTTTTTCCATTGATTCTTTGAACTTGAGACAACATCGTCTGAGAATGTCCACATCACTGCGACAATACTCTTCAATTTCTTTTTCAAAATCAAACAAGAAATCCTCATTCTTCAACTGATTATACCACGTTAGAAACTCTTGCCTTTCTTTCGTACTCATGTTGTCAGGGTCATAATCTTCAACAGGAGGAAGAGGGCCAGCGTAGGCTTGATTTTCTTTCCGGTTGAAAAAATGAGGGAAATATCCTTTCTTTAGTTCAGTAAGACCAAAGGTTTTTGGCAAGGCTTTTAGTGGCATAGGTAGGAAATTCAATGAATCGCGGAACTTTATTTCTGCCTCTTCCAGTTCCATGGACATTATTTTAGCACCATTGAGGATGAGTTTAGGAAGAAGGCATTCTTTGTAAAAATACTCGCACAACAGGAATCCGTCAAAGCCACGGAGATTGTGTGCGATGACGATGGAGCCTTGATGAGTTCCATCTAACAGCCACTTTCCAAACTGCTCGACACAATCGTCACCCTTGAACACAGTTTCAAACCCTGTCTGATCCTGCACGTTTAAGAAATTTGCGATATGCTGGCCATCATCCTGACGTGTTTCTATATCAAAGAACAAATATTCCTGACCTTCTTCATCTTCATCATCCTCTTCTACTTCATTGTCTGTCATCTCGTCTGAGAGGCGCCTGCGTTTTTGTTTTTGTTTCTGCTTTTTCTTACATTCCTCTTGCCATTCTTCGTCTTCGTTTACGATAGGTTTCATGTAACACAGGTGTGTATTAGGATCAACATACTCTTCACAGTTCCAGCACATGACTTCTCCATACATGTGAGCATCGGGACTTCTTTTCCTGTGAGACATGACTTTGTTACATGTCTTACATTTATAATACTTTTGACAAACAGACTGGCCTGTTTTGTCGGATCGTGTATGGTTGGTATAGCATGCGCAATCACCTCCGGCGAACATTCTTTGGCAATGTCCACACTCTCTCCATCTTGCTTTCTCAATAATGCCCTGACAACCTTCAGTGAAACAGCATTTGCATACCTTGTTACAGCGATGCCTTTCTTTCTTGTCATAGCCTCTCCTGCATTCAAGACACCAATAGTTTTCCCCAGGAAAGAGACGGATGTGATGACATCAAAATGATTGTTGTGATGATACAGATAGATTTGTTTTTCTCGTCGAAGTCCTCCATTCACAATGGCATTGAAGTGATCACAGGAAAGGACTACGATGACTTGCTGGAAGGCGGCTACTTCGGACAGCCCACAGAGACCTTCTGCAACGCCAGCCTTCTGATGCGGCTCTTTGGCCAAGACGCTTTGCCATTCTCGTCCTAGACGAATAGAGTTCCAGTCAGGATGTTTCTCCTGACGAGCCATGTCTGTAACCAAAGCGCGGGCAAGGCACAGCAAATCCTTATTTCGAACTCGTATGACGCTTTGTTTGGTATCCAGAAACTTGGACAATTTGAATCCATAATGTTTTCTTTTACGAGAGGCGACTCCACCCTGTAGCATGCCTACGTGAACCAAATGAACCTGCATTCCATCTTGTAGGTTGACGTTTTCATTCGATTGTAACACACGCTGCACTTCTCCTATGATCTGTTCAGCATTTAAATCATGACGAGACATGAATGGCAAGGAGATAGGCTAATCCAGCGATTTGCTTCGCAGAACAAAACGGACGAGGTCATTGTCTGCCATTCCAATGGTCATTTCATTAACCATAGAGTCGAAAATTTCCCCGAGCTGATCCGTAAGGGGCACTCCATTTGACTGCGCTTTCAAAGTGAGGTGATAATCGGTGCCAGTGGTATTAAATTTGAGCACTTTTCGTCTGGTCATTTCACGAAGAGTATAGTGCTTGTCAGATTTCCAGACATTACCACTAGCACCAAATTGGTTCAACTCCATTAAACAGTCCTCATCTTTGAGCTATAATAATAAACAAATTACTGTAAGGGAGAGAAATAAGAGGATTACTTACAGACTTGTCAAGCAGTGACGTTAAGAAGAGTTACATAAATTCAAAATGGCAGATGGCGGTTATCTAATAAATTCAAAATGGCTGTTATCTAATAAATCCAAAATGGCGGATGTCTAATCATTCAAAATGGTGGATGTCTAATCAATTCAAAATGGCGGATGTCTAATCAATTCAAAATGGTTGATGTCTAATCAATTCAAAATGGCGGATGCATTCAAAATGATCGGAAAGATTTTAATTTTACATTGGAGCGCATTGCAAAATAACGTGATCTATTTACTAACATCATCTAAAAGGTAACTGTAGTCCCAAGTTTCTATTGCATCCTCCACTTGCTTTTCTTCGCACTCTTCCATAGCCTGCATTAGTGTGTTGTCGTCAGTAGCAAACGTGTCAAACTCTTCGCTCAGCGTTGTGTTGGGAAACGAAGCCTGTTCATGTGGCCTCAATTCTTCAAGAGACTGTAGCTCTTCGAATATCTCGGGGTGGGCAGATTCGAGATCATTTAGCGCTTCTGTGATAAGTTCAAAATTAAATTCATGTTGCAGTTGAGTGTCAATAGATTCGAGTTCATTTAGGGCTTCTGGTTTCTTTTCAGCCGACCAGTCCTGTGACGGATGGGCTTCAGGGGAAACTCATCAACGAGCTCAGATAGCCAGCGTGTAGAGGCTTTTGCACGGACACAAAGTCTTTCTTGCATCTTTGCGATGTTCTCTTTAAATTGACTTAATTTGTATCCAGCGGTCATGAAACGGGACCATTTGGTGCTGTTTTACTTGAGGAAAGAGGAACATACATTTTTCACGCCATAACTTGATGATTTCGTTTTTATCCACGGACATAATGGCGTCAAACACGTATCTATGTATTGGCTCGTTTGCCACACTCAAGTCATTAATTAGTTCGTTTAATCGATTAAACGCTTCCTGCTCGTAAACATTCCAAAAGGCATCAATAATATCTTGACGCCTTAAAAGCCGACATCTCTTCCTTTTGATATGGTGTTCGTGCAAGGCCCTCTTTCCTGCCAGGTTTGCCAGTTGAAATTCAGAACGGCGTGAAGCCATTTCGTCTTCGTCAACCAACGATGTAGCAGGAACATGTTCAAGACATCGATTCGTCATCCTTCGCTTACTGAAAACAGCGCGCTGGTTAAACCTGACTTGTCCTCTCATGTTGTCGAAGTTGAATGGAAAAACCTAGACCGCCACGCTCCTTTTATCGTCGGTTTGGTAGAAAAACAGGACGCAGTCAAACCGATTTAAATTTGAAACCTAGACGCCATCAAACTAGTCCAGATTTTAAACGTACTAATCGAATGATACAATTTTTAACAACATTTTCGTCGGGTTAAGGCAAGACGCCGTCAAACCGGTCAGATTTTAAATGCATCAATCAAAGATTAGATTTTTTAACGACATTATCAACAGGATTAAACCCAGAGACCGTTAAACCGTTTATTTATTTAAACGCACCAATTGAATAATGCGGCTTTCAACGATATTTTTTTTACAAAGAAAACCGTTTGAATATGCCAGAGTAAGCGTTTAGGTCTTTCAACCAACGGCTATTGAGTCCGTAATGTTGACACTATGCTAATAACCCAACATTATGAAAACGCACAAAACTAATGTACAACTTTTCTATTGCATTCAACTTTGAATAAAAAATGAACCGAAATTTTCCAATCAATTTTTCAATAAAACAATATGTATAGGAAGCAGCCAATGAACCTCCCAAACGTAAGCAAATAGCATGCCGTATACATCGGCTGCAATCAACCCAACCTTGTTCAGACTCTTCTTATCTCTGAGTTTAGCTTTGTGCTCGAAGAAAGAGAAGGGAAAAAGAGAAATGGATTGTGAAATCACTCGCGTTGTAATCAGTATGGTAAGTAAAATTATAGATTAAGTAGATAGAAGTATGATTTACCAGCAAACCTCCCATGTACCTACACGGCCTGTATCTCATTAAACCGTTTCTAGATTCGTTGTTTATTAATTCTAGACTGCTGAATTCATGAATAAATTGGTCTAGTCATCTGTCACATACTACTTGTGTTTGCTGATAATAATGCTCGATTTATTCAGTTTTGCTTGAGTTGACAAAAGAAAAACCCTAAGCCGTGGCTTTCTTGTTATTACACAGGAGTTGACAAGAGGCAGCGAAGGTTAATCCAAAGAATTTGCACTGGAGTGACAGGCGTCAATCACTGATTCAAGTGAAGTGTACGAAGAACAGCAAAGGACTCCGGCAAGCTTCGTGTTGGCAACAACTCGACTGAAGTTCAAGTAAGTGGATCACAATTTTCGCTAGACTTTTATATATATTCTACAATCTACCTGTCATAGTTTACATGTGGTCTTGTTCATGCGCGCATGCGCATCCGAATATTATCTGTGCAACTCACATGCTGGGATAAATGTTGTTGTGTTACTAGCTTGAATCGTGTTGAATCTCACCCATCCTGACTCGTTACTACAACATTGGTGTCAGAAGCGGGATCTCCAACCTACGGGGAACTGCATCATGTAAGCCTGCACAAAACATCCCCAGATCTTCTCAGAAATTCTCGTTCGCTTGCCACATCATAAGCCTGCACATAACACATCCCAGTTCTTTTCACACAGGTCCGGACTCTTAAGCTAAATTTCCTAGATGCACTGGTGTGACCTTTCACTCTACTATTTTAATCCTCTAAATCTTTCAAGCGCGCGGAATTGCTTTTACCCTTGACATTACGCCTGTTATCTTGTTACCCCTGAGCTCCATTGCTCAAAGTCTCTCACTTAGCTCTTGTTACTTCTGTTACCTATACTACTTCGTTACCGATTTTACCCCTCAGGGCCTGTTACCTCTGTTACTCCCGTACGCATGCCACCTTGTTACATTGTTACCTTGTTACCTATGTTGCCTTGTTACCCCAGTTGGTTTGTTCCTCCTGTTACCTTGTTACCTTGTACCCTCAATTACCTCTATTACCTTGTTACCTCTGTTACCTTGTTACCTATGTTACCTTGTTACTCCTGTTACCTTGTTACCCCTGTTACCTTGTTACTTTGTTACCTTGTTACCCCTGTTACTTCTGTTACCTTGTTACCTCTGTTACTTTGTTACGTCTGTTACTTTGTTACCCCTGTTACCTTGTTAGTCCTGTTACCATGTTACCCCTGTTGCTTTGTTACCTCTGTTACCTCTGTTACCTCTGTTACCTCTGTTACCTTTGTTACCTTGTTACCTTGTTACCCCTGTTACCTTGTTACCTCTGTTACCTTGTTACCTCTGTTACCTTGTTACCCTGTTACCTTGTTACCTCTGTTACCTTGTTACTTCTGTTACCTCTGTTACCTCTGTTACCTCTGTTACCTCTGTTACCTCTGTTACCTCTGTTACCTCTGTTACCTCTGTTACCTCTGTTACCTCTGTTACCTCTGTTACCTCTGTTACCTCTGTTACCTCTGTTACCTCTGTTACCTCTGTTACCTCTGTTACCTCTGTTACCTCTGTTACCTCTGTTACCTCTGTTACCTCTGTTACCTCTGTTACCTCTGTTACCTCTGTTACCTCTGTTACCTCTGTTACCTCTGTTACCTCTGTTACCTTGTTACCCCTGTTACCTTGTTACCTCTGTTACCTTGTTACCTCTGTTACCTTGTTACCTCTGTTACCTTGTTACCTCTGTTACCTTGTTACCTCTGTTACCTCTGTTACCTCTGTTACCTCTGTTACCTCTGTTACCTCTGTTACCTGTTACCTCTGTTACCTTGTTACCTCTGTTACCTTGTTACCTCTGTTACCTTGTTACCTCTGTTACCTTGTTACCTCTGTTACCTTGTTACCTCTGTTACCTTGTTACCTCTGTTACCTTGTTACCTCTGTTACCTTGTTACCTCTGTTACCTTGTTACCTCTGTTACCTTGTTACTTCTGTTACCTCTGTTACCTCTGTTACCTCTGTTACCTCTGTTACCTCTGTTACCTCTGTTACCTCTGTTACCTTGTTACCTCTGTTACCTTGTTACCCCTGTTACCTTGTTACCTCTGTTACCTTGTTACCCTGTTACCTTGTTACCTCTGTTACCTTGTTACCTCTGTTACCTTGTTACCTCTGTTACCTTGTTACCTCTGTTACCTTGTTACCTCTGTTACCTTGTTACCTCTGTTATCCTGTTACCTCTGTTACCTTGTTACCTCTGTTACCTTGTTACCTCTGTTACCTTGTTACCTCTGTTACCTTGTTACCTCTGTTACCTCTGTTACCTCTGTTACCTCTGTTACCTCTGTTACCTCGTTACCTCTGTTACCTCTGTTACCTCTGTTACCTCTGTTACCTCTGTTACCTCTGTTACCTCTGTTACCTCTGTTACCTCTGTTACCTTGTTACCTCTGTTACCTTGTTACCTCTGTTACCTTGTTACCTCTGTTACCTTGTTACCTCTGTTACCTCTGTTACCTCTGTTACCTTGTTACCTCTGTTACCTCTGTTACCTCTGTTACCTTGTTACCTCTGTTACCTTGTTACCTCTGTTACCTCTGTTACCTCTGTTACCTCTGTTACCTCTGTTACCTCTGTTACCTCTGTTACCTTGTTACCCTGTTACCTCTGTTACCCCTGTTACCTCTGTTACCTCTGTTACCTCTGTTACCTCTGTTACCTTGTTACCTCTGTTACCTCTGTTACCTCTGTTACCTTGTTACTTCTGTTACCTCTGTTACCTCTGTTACCTCTGTTACCTCTGTTACCTCTGTTACCTCTGTTACCTCTGTTACCTCTGTTACCTCTGTTACCTCTGTTACCTCTGTTACCTCTGTTACCCCTGTTACCTTGTTACCTCTGTTACCTTGTTATGCCTGTTACCTTTGTTACCTTGTTACTCCTGTTACTTCTGTTACCTTGTTACCTCTGTTACCTTTTTACCCCTGTTACCTTGTTACCTCTGTTACTTTGTTACTCTGTTACTCCTGTTACCTCTGTTACCTTGTTACCCCTGTTACCTTGTTACCTCTGTTACCTTGTTACTTCTGTTACCTCTGTTACCTCTGTTACCTCTGTTACCTCTGTTACCTTGTTACCTCTGTTATCTTGCTACTCCTGTTACCTTGTAGCCTCTGTTACTTTTGTTACCCTGTTATTTTTTTTACATTTGTTAGCTTTTGCTTCCTAATATTACTTTCAGTCTGCAGTATGTCGGTGTTCGAATAGATGCGATGCAAATCTAAATTTTAAACAACATGTGGACCAACTACTGGTCAAGGTATCCAAACAAATCGGTGTCCTCGGAAGGATTAGAAACAATCTAACTGCTGACTCAGCCAAGAAGATTTATCAGTCTCTTGTTTTTCCAGTTATGGATTATTGCGATGTTGCATGGAGCAGCATTGGGAAAATAGAACGTTAAAGGTTACATCGTGCACAGAGAAGGGATGCAAAGAATTTCTTAGAGAGCAAAGATTCAGGCACCGAGTAGACTTTTAAGTGGCTTCCCTTGTCTCCCGGAGGGGGGGGGGGGGGGTACTCCCATATATGAGCTATATAGGTACGTGCCACGGAATAGGGTATGGTTTTTGAGGTTCTCGGTCCTTATATAGGATATCTTTTTTGACCCTTTTGTAACTGTGTTCCTGGTGATGTCCTTACATGGGGTAGCTCAATTGAACGTTGTCCTGGCAATGAATAACAGTTGACGCAGTTATTAATCGGTTCTGCCATAAAAAAAGCAAAATGTCCAAAAGATACTTAATTCTATGGTTTTACATCCTTCGGATTTCGTCACTCAATGCAGTTCAGTTAGATAAAAGAGCAGCAAGTTACGTCAAGAAGCTCGTCGACGAATTCAAGGAAAATCCTGTTAGTGGCCGCTTTGACAACATCATCCTTCCCCCGCGCAACGGAGAAAGTGTCGAAGATTTCTTGCTGCCAAAGATTTTTATATGGTGCCCCATAGATCATTATAGAGTAGTAATAATGTGCCCAGAACATGGATGTGCGCTGAAGGCTGGAGGTTTTACCGACGAAGTAGAAAAGAAAAGTCCGAGAATCCACGAATTGCATACGATATACGAGGAAATGTACTAATAATACAAAGGCATTATATTTGCTGTCACAAGGGAATTTCACATAGATACTTGTCTGCTTCTGGTGCGATAATGGAGAGAATTCCTCACTTGTATAGTATCGGTTGTTTCCCCCTAGTTATGTTTCACAGATCAGCCTGCACAAAAGAATTGGTAGATTTTTTGGAAACAGGACTACTCCAGGGAGTGAATTTTATTAAAATATGCGAAGGAATTGCTGCGTTAAACTTTAATGACTATCAACGGCGAATGAAATGTTTTTCATATGCCTCTTCATCACAGACATTGTCAAAAACTATGGATTTAAACGAACGATTCTACACCAGTGAACTTTATTCATTTCCGAGTAACTTTAAGCTGACAGATATCTTCCTTTCTGAGTTCCAAAGAAAACAAACGCTTTATGAAAGCGAAATGGTGAAATGTGCTCTTGGCACAAGCGCAATTTCTTGCGATCATACGTTCAAGATAAGTAAATTTGTTGGAGCTTCCAGAGGATGCGATAATACTTTTGTGAAACAGTTCCAAAATCTTTTTATAGTGTTAAACGACCGTCGAGAAATTATCGGATGGCGGCTTACAAGGACTACAGCTTTGAAGAGATCAGAGAACTCCTAGAACATGTCAAGATATTATTGGAGAACCAGGCCTAAAACTTGTTATTGTGGACGATTGCTGTAAAGTAAGGACGCTTTACCAGTCAGTGTTTCCTGGAGTAAAAGTAAAACTGGACCTGTTCCACGGTGTTCAAAGAGTTACGAGAACCATTTCAAAAGGAACCGAATTCTCCGCAAAGTTTTCTAAAGAATTTGGACAGATATTTCGTGCTAATGGTGATTTCGGAGATAAACGCACATCGCCCACACCTCAACCAAACATTCTAAACGAGAATCTAGATAATTTTCTGAAACGTTGGAAAGCTATATTAGAGGAAAATAACCTAGGTAGGACTCTAATTGAGATTGAAAATTTACGTAAGCATATCGATAATGGATGTCTATCGGGACTGGAACCAGGAGAAGGGACAGAATGCAATGAAAGCCTGCATCATACTCTTAATAACTCATTGGTTGCTGGTGTCACAACGATCGGTCCTGAATTAATAGTGGCCCTTCTAAGCCTTCTGTTTTACGGTGTAAACAGCAAAAGGAAAGGAAATCAACACAAGGGAAACTCGAGAGTAATTCCGTTTGTTCCAGTATTGAATTCCAATGAAGAAGTTCAACAAGCACGGAAGAAGCGTGTTCCATATTTCAAGTCTGAATCCATGGAAGAAATGACACTGAGCAGTGTATGGAAATCACAAGGCATCAGCAATGAAGATCAGGGTGACATAACTTCAGATGACATTGTCATTATAGAAAACATCGATGATATGTGTAACGAGACAGTATCGGCATTGCTTTTACGGCAAACTAGGCGATGCATAACATTTTGAACTCTATTAATGCCAATTGTAACGACAGGTGTATTAATGTATATGAACTACCAGTTATGCAAGTCAGCAGTATAAAGCAAGTTTTAGTTGCCAATGACAACGTTTCAGATATGGCCGAACTGGATAAGAATTTGCTTCAAAGAAATTTATTGTCATTTAATCGAACAATAAATCCCGTTGCCGGCGACGGAGACTGTGCTTTTAGAAGCATATTACTACAGCTCCGAGAAACTAAAGAGTGGATGAAGCATGATGAGTTACTTACACAACATTTACATAGTCTTGGACTAGGAATGAGCATCGACGAAGATGTATTCCAGCTACGCCAGTTATTTGTTGACCACATCCAAAGCAACGACTCCTACCAAATGTTAATTGGAATTCCGCTTCTCGATTTAAACGATGAAACGGAAAGATTTAGAGAAGAGGGCACTTTTTGTGGAGAAGTGGGCGACTTAGTAATCAAGGTGTGTTCCGATATCCTGCGCGTGCCGATTATGGTGATTACAAGCATTGTTGGCACCCCGTACCTTCCATTTATACCTGACGAAAGTGTGACTGACCAGCCTTTATTCATAGCCTTTACGGCCTCGGGAGCAGGGCATTATGATGGAACAAATAAAATAGAAAAAGAAAGAGGTAAGCCTTTAAACAGTCACAGCCAAATTATTAGACTTAAAATCAAAACTCTATTTCGCAGGAAAAAACAAACAGGTCAGCGAAGAAAATAATAATATGGCTAATTTTGTAATCGAACAATTGTTTTAACAACGATTTGAAAAACTGTTGGTAAGAACTAAATGTTTTCCCAAGATTTTAAAAAAGATAGTGCATCTAAAACGAAAATTAGCCCTGTTTACTTCTATTATTTCATTTTCTAATACGATTTGCCAGAATTTCGAGAACATGATAAGTTAAACAACAGAAAAACTCTTAAGTTCAGTTAGTCTTTAGTTAAGGCACATGAGATCATAAACAAAATTTTCGAAAATTTAAGGGAGCTCTGAACCCCATGTACAGAATTTTGCATCTTATTATGTACTAAAACAGTGGATAGTGTTAAACGCGCGCGCTGATTGGCTCGTCAAACTCCGAATATCCTGTGCCATTTACCTCCGAGCAACTCTGGAAAAAGTGGCTTCACGGTTTGTATCCGTGACAAGTGAAGCAATCATCCAAATTAATTTTTTGTGGTGTATATTATCTCACTGTTTTATATACTAAAACAACTATTCACCTCATTGTCAGTGGCTAGCGGTGGATATTTACCTCGCCGCAACGCGGCTCAGTAAATATTCATCGCTAGCCACCTCCACTTCGGTGAATAGTTGTTAATTATCATGCTCATCAAAATTTTATGATAAGAGAAAATTTCGCCGTGCCGTTTTTGAGATATAAGCGCTTAAAGCTGAAGTTAAGGGTGTTTTAAGCAGAAGATAGTGTTGCTATGGTAACATATAGTGTAAAGAAAATAATACCAACGTGTTCACCAGCGATTGGGCAGTTTTTTGGATCTACGTCTTGGAAAGTGCTGGAAACTGCATTGACCCACCTTAAATGAACCAATCCCAACCTCGGTTTCAATGACCGTAAAAAAAATGCACAGACTCTTAAATGTGGTCTTTCCTAAAAATGGAGAAATTTTATTTTAGTCTTTTAATGGCTTTTCGTCTTTACACTGAAATTTTAATTTTTATGACTATTTGGTAGGTAAAAAGACTTCGTGTCGTCCAGTTCGGTGTGTATCGGTCCCGCTGTGCCGTCGTCCAATTTTGGTATCACTCGTCTGATTACAGACCGAATTGGACTCCACTCAATGCTATTACCATTGCTAATATCTACTATTACATCTTTAAGCTGTTTGTAAAATAGATTTTATTTCTTTATCTCCTAAAACGAAGCAGAACTCAAACAAAACAAGGGAAAAACTAGATGCTACTGTGGAAAAAACAACAACAGAAAAGCACAGGCTTCATGCCTGCCTACGCAGCTAGGACTTACCCGATGCCCATGCGTTAGTCTAGGAATCTCTTGCACTAGAGAATGCTGCTGTAAAGGATGCCAAAATTGGGACAATGGAAATTTCAAGAGGGCTGCAGCTGCAGACGAGAATGTCAAAATTGCCTGTAGATGTGGAACTTCTAAGGCAAAATCAGAACCTCAATACGTTGCTTGTAAAGATGGAAAACGAAAGTCGAAATGTCCATGTCTACGCATGCATAAAGGCTGTAATGAAACATGCTCATGTGTGAACTGTGGAAATATTCATCAAGCAAAGCCCGAAAAGATATGTACAATAAACAGTTCTCCACGAAAAAGAGTTCGCACCACACCAATCGTGTATAAAAGGGCAAACAGTGCAAATTACTTAAGTGAAAGAGGTACAAAACTGTTGGATGGATCATGGACCACGGAAGAAACATGTTTGTTGATGTGTGTCATTTCCTTGATTGGTGCAACTACTGTATCTCCTACCGCCGAACACACAACAGTGTTGTATAATAATGTGGTGAACTCAACTTCCTGTCAAAAAGCGAATTATCTGATAAGGAAAAAAGCTAAACACCAAATACAAGGAAAATTGAAACAACTGGAAGAAAAGCAGAATCTTGCTGTCAAGTTGGCAGATTAATAGTAGATTATCTCATAACCACAAGCTTATCTGATCAAATGCAAATTTTCAAAACTTTAGATCTATTTGACATTTGACAATTTTTGGAAGTTATTTTTGTCTACAGAATTATAGCAAAAATATTGTTTATCTATATGTCTTCATGGAGATGCTCCTAAAGTCATTAAAAACCTAGCAAGCATACGAGAAAGTTAGAGGGAAAAAATTACTTTAAAAAAAACTGAATAAATAAATGATTGATGATGGATTATAAAAAAAAAAGGAGGAGTGAAGGAAGCAAGCAAGCAAGGAGGGAATGAACAAATGATCAATCAATCAATGGCTTTATGAACGAACGAACGAACGAAATAACAAACGAAGGAAGAAAGAAATGAATGAATGGAATGCACGCAGAATTATTTACTTATTTCTTTATTTATTTTCACAATCATGTATTGACTACAGCTACTTGAATTCAACAGGTAAATAAAGTGATTGATAATTGACGTAATTGACAATATCAATACATCTGTATCAAGTAAATTAAGGCATGGGCCTTAGCTGAACCCAAATTATTGCACAAAAAAGTAAGGGGGTGGTCTAACTTTTAATGGTTTAGTAATAGCAACCGAAGACTTTCGCAGACTACTAACGTCACAAAGGTTTTTATATTGATGTGGATTATGTATGCAAATGAGGTCACGTGACTTGTTACGGGCACAAAACTCAAACTAAAAAACGGAAACAGTTTATGCTAAAATTTATTTCGCTTCGTTACTATTAGATTAGTCAAAAATGGTTAAAGAAATCGCACTGTGCTTGACCTTTGTTAAATATGTCTTTAGTTTTGGAAATATATGACATTTTGTACTAGTGCCCAGTCCCCTGTGGAAAAGGATCTCTTTTTTCGGACATTTATTTAAAATTATCTTGCAATGTCCAAGCACACAAATGGTTTACTCAATAGTGTTAACATCATAAAGGTTAATTCAGCCACAAGAAAATGATAAAAAGTGTTTCCGTTTAGCTTAAAAGATTTCTGTGATAAAAATAACTTTAGCATGTCACGTGATAATATATCACTTTATAGAGTGTTTAAACGGACAGTCAGCTTTGTGACTGCGCTGACCTGGACACCAGTTTTTCTCACTTTGAAAAAAGTTTACCTCAACCTGAAATCAAAGTTCATACAGAAATCCGCTTCATTATTCCCAGTTTGTTGCTCGATTTTCAATCGTTTACTGAAACACCTGTTTTTGAGTGTCCTTTTGCTCATCCTATGACATTATTTTTATCATATCTGGTTAAAAACAGTATTTATCGCGTCTCGGGTATATGCAAATTAGCTATGGAATGGTATGTAATGCGCATGTGCACCAGGTGATTGTGTCCCTTCGTGTCCCTTTAAGGTTTCGCATCTTATTGCTGCTAACAATGTCCCAAAGTTATATCGTGTTTATAAAATGGATAAATAATTAGACCACCCACTCACTTATTTTCATAAAATAGATCTGGGCCCAGGCCTTAATTCACCTGAGGTAAACAATTGTATGCAGCAGTTCTGTTTTTCGTCTCATTTTGGGGTATTTTTCTTCTCCGTATGCACTGACTTGCCGAAGTGCTCGATAGAGAGATATAACAACGGCCCGATTGTTGTTTATTCAGCTTACGTTTCCTCGAATCATCGAATAAGTACATCGGAAAAATGGACAAACTCACTAATTCCCCATAACAAAAAACAAAAATCTCACTTTCACAAGTAAAAAGACAAAAAGCAAAGCGTAAAGGTGGGAGTTTTGGTTTGCGAGAAATACGAATCAGACGCCCAAGACAACGTAAATTAAAACGAATTTATAATGGAAAAATTTAACAAATCGAATGTGGTTTAACATGGTCTGTAGTCTTATTGACAACGATACGCGTCAACACATTAGTCAAAATGTTGTGTACTCACGAGGAGAAGTATTATTTGTGTGAGTAAGTTTAATTGGAATATTTTTTTTTCGTTATCAGACAGGTTGGTCAGGGCCATTAACCGGGGGTCTTATGACTATTTTATACTTGGAGCCTCCTTTGCATCAAAAAAAAGATTTTCCCTAGCCCCATATTTATTTATTTGGAAAATGAAGAGGGGCAACAGTTACTTATATGAATACTGGTTCTATTTTAACAGAAAATGGAAGCAGTGGTTTGCAATGTGTTATGATCATAAGAAGTTGTACAACTTTCCCTTTTCCATTTTTGACAAAATGAGCCAAGTACAGATAATGATTAGGAGTTTACAAAATATGATAATTTAACAAAGCGCATGGGGGAACTGTGGTTGTGATTTCTTTGACACAGTTCTTATCACAGTCAGCTCTTCCATATTACATTACCATACAATTTCAGGCGCAGTGGTGTTATGTTTTTGGATAAGGTTTTTGTGATATCCAGAAAAATCACTGCCAGACGGTAAAGCGCATGAGCAAATCACTATTTGATGGCAGTTATTTACAGGTCACGTGCTGAGCTCTTGGACAAAGACAATCAAGAATAAAATGCATGAAATGATTATTTAAATTTATTGTTCATGATAATATGGCTGATAAGCAATGACCGCTAATCGATTCACAACTCTGTAAATATATGAGGGCCCTGCGAAAAAAGGAACCTAAAAAGCCTAAAAACAGCCAGCATCTGTAATAATTCAAAAGCTTGTGATCTATAAAATTCTAAAATACGAGTTTTACAAATCATGACTTAGTTAATAAATTTCAGTTCATTAGGAATATCAGTGAAAAGGTTTGATCCAATAAGAAAAAAAGACTTCCTTGAAGTCTCGGTTCTCGTTTTGAGAAACGTTGAATATATAGTTCTAATCTCTTAAAAAAAACTGGAATACAACGCTTTAAAAAAAAGTTACATTAATAGTATATGCTTGTCACGCCTCATAAACAAGGCCCGGGGGGGGGGGGGGGGGGTACTTCCGCGAATTTTGGATAGGGGTGTGCCGCGAAGGTTCTTAAACCCTAACCCTTTTTAAGGACTAAGAAAGCGAAAATTGATAGCCTTTTTAAGGCCCAAACACGAAAAATGACACCCTATTCAAGGCTATTAAACCTCTGTTGCAAAATCATTTTGTTAATATTTAAAAGGATACATCAAGTTTAAACAAAAACATTCGTATAGGCGGGCGTTTTCACACTCCAGCATGAGATAATACAATTGAGCTACCCCATGTAAGGACATCACCAGGAACACAGTTACAAAAGGGTCAAAAAAGATATCCTATATAAGGACCGAGAACCTCAAAAACCATACCCTATTCCGTGGCACGTACCTATATAGCTCATATATGGGAGTACCCCCCCCCCCTCCGGGAGACAAGGGAAGCCACTTAAAAGTCTACTCGGTGCCTGAATCTTTGCTCTCTAAGAAATTCTTTGCATCCCTTCTCTGTGCACGATGTAACCTTTAACATTCTATTTTCCCAATGCTGCTCCAAGCAACATCGCAATAATCCATAACTGGAAAAACAAGAGACTGATAAATCTTCTTGGCTGAGTCAGCAGTTAGATTGTTTCTAATCCTTCCGAGGACACCGATTTGTTTGGATACCTTGACCAGTAGTTGGTCCACATGTTGTTTAAAATTTAGATTTGCATCGCATCTATTCGAACACCGACATACTGCAGATGGAAAGTAATATTAGGAAACAAAAGCTAACAAATGTAAAAAAAATAACAGGGTAACAAAAGTAACAGAGGCTACAAGGTAACAGGAGTAGCAAGATAACAGAGGTAACAAGGTAACAAGTTAACAGAGGTAAAAAGCTAACAGAGGTAACAAGGTAACAAAGTAACAGAGGTAACAAGGTAATAGGAGTAAAAAGGTAACAGAGGTAACAAGATAACAGAAGTAACAGGAGTAACAAGGTAACAAAGTAACAGGCATAACAAGGTAACAGAGGTAACAAGGTAACAAGGTAACAGGGGTAACAAGGTAACAGAGGTAACAAGGTAACAGAGGTAACAAGGTAACAGAGGTAACAGAGGTAACAGAGGTAACAGAGGTAACAGAGGTAACAGAGGTAACAGAGGTAACAGAGGTAACAGAGGCAACAGAGGTAACAGAGGTAACAGAGGCAACAGAGGTAACAGAGGTAACAGAAGTAACAAGGTGACAGAGGTAACAAGGTAACAGAGGTAACAAGGTAACAGAGGTAACAAGGTAACAGAGGTAACGAGGTAACAGGGGTAAGAAGGTAACAGGGGTAACAAGGTAACAGAGGTAACAAGGTAACAGAGGTAACAAGGTAACAGAGGTAACAAGGTAACAGGGGTGACAAGGTAACAGAGGTAACAAGGTAACAGAGGTAACAAGGTAACAGAGGTAACAAGGTAACAGGGGTAACAAGGTAACAGAGGTAACAAGGTAACAGGGGTAACAAGGTAACAGAGGTAACAAGGTAACAGAGGTAACAAGGTAACAGAGGTAACAAGGCAACAGAGGTAACGAGGCAACAGAGGTAACGAGGCAACAGAGGTAACGAGGCAACAGAGGTAACGAGGTAACAGAGGTAACAAGGTAACAGAGGTAACAAGGTAACAGAGGTAACAAGGTAACAGAGGTAACAAGGTAACAGAGGTAACGAGGTAACAGAGGTAACGAGGTAACAGAGGTAACGAGGCAACAGAGGTAACGAGGTAACAGAGGTAACAAGGCAACAGAGGTAACAAGGCAACAGAGGTAACAAGGTAACAGGGGTAACAAGGTAACAGAGGTAACAAGGTAACAGGGGTAACAAGGTAACAGGGGTAACAAGGTAACAGAGGTAACAAGGTAACAGAGGTAACAAGGTAACAGAGGTAACAAGGTAACAGGGGTAACAAGGTAACAGAGGTAACAAACTAACTGAGATAACAAGGTAACACAGGTAACAAGGTAACAGAGGTAACAAGGTAACAGAGGTAACGAGGCAACAGAGGTAACAAGGTAACAGAGGTAACAAGGTAACAGAGGTAACAAGGTAACAGAGGTAACAAGGCAACAGAGGTAACAAGGTAACAGAGGTAACAAGGTAACAGAGGTAACAAGGTAACAGAGGTAACAAGGTAACAGAGGTAACGAGGCAACAGAGGTAACAAGGTAACAGAGGTAACAAGGTAACAGAGGTAACAAGGTAACAGGGGTAACAAGGTAACAGAGGTAACAAGGTAACAGAGGTAACAAGGTAACACAGGTAACAAGGTAACAGAGGTAACAAGGTAACAGGGGTAACAAGGTAACAGAGGTAACAAACTAACTGAGATAACAAGGTAACACAGGTAACAAGGTAACAGAGGTAACAAGGTAACAGAGGTAGCAAAGTAACAGGGGTAACAAGGTAACAGGGTTAACAAGGTAACACAGGTAACAAGGTAACAGAGGTAACAAGGTAACAGGGGTAACAAGGTAACAGGGGTAACAAGGTAACAGAAGTCACAAGGTAACAGGGGTAACAGAGGTAACAGAGGTAACAGAGGTAACAAAGTAATAGGGGTAACAAGATAACAGGGGTAACAAAGTAACAGAGGTAACAGAGGTCACAGAGGTAACAAAGTAACAGGGGTAACATGGTAACGGGACAAACAAGGTAACAGGGGTAACAAAGTATCAGAGGTAACAAGGTAACAAGAGTAACAAAGATTCAGGGGTAACAGAGGTGACAAGGTATAAGAAGTTAAAAGGTAACAACGGTAGCAAGGTAACGTGGGTAACATAGTAATAGGAGTAACAAGGTTACATTAGTATAAAAATTAACCTAAAAGCACGAACCTCATGAAGAATTACGAAAAAGTCTTTTGAATTTTAAGTGCAGGACTTTTGATGAGACATAACGTTTGTGGCAAGCGAACGAGAATTTTTGAGAAGATCATAACGTTTGTGGCAAGCGAACGAAATTTCTGAGAAGATCTGGGGATGTTTTGTGCAGGCTTACATGATGCACTACCCTCGAAAACGTTGACTCAGTCCGAGTTTTTAGACATTGTCTATTGTGGTCACATGACATACCAAATATGGGCATGGTTCGAAACATTTAAAGGAAACGTGAATCGAACAAATACGGTAAACTTTGATGCCCACTGGACTTCAGGAGCCAAGAAAAAGGAGGTTTTGAGATTTCCTTAGCAACAGACTTGTAGTTAAGTTTCTCCCCCCTTAAGAGGGTAAACATTTTTATCATGACATCAAAATGACACTTCATTTCCCATCTGTTCTCAATTATGAATTATTATTTTAGAAGTAACTTCCAAACTTTTGTTAGTGTCTTTACTAATTTTGGTAAATCTGAAAACATTTTCATTTCTGGACAATCATAGCACACTTCATACTATAAACTCGAAAAATGTACTTTGATCAACAGCCAAACAAGACTTTGATATAATAAATTTGGTTGAATTTTTAAGCAAACATAACCTGGCAGAACAATGTAACCTTAAATAAACAATAGTCATATAATAAACTTGCAGACATACCTTGATTGATTTGTCAGTAAACCTCTTTTGGGTTGCTCAGAAATAAAAGTGACAGTGAGGTGAGTAGGATTTTTGGAGTTAAGGGTTAAAAAAACTTTTCTGCTTTTTTTTTGGAGGGGGGAGGGGGGAAATGAGGAGAGGGGTTTGGGTCTAGGGTGAATACATTTTGAGATGACTATGATAGGTCCTTTTCTTTGAGGAAGGGGTGTCATAGTAATTTTGGTTTACTAAATTATTTACTTTCCCGAAGCACTTCCCCTGACATGTTTAACCAGGGCTAAAATGTGACAGTTGCTGGGTCACCAGTGGCAATTTAAAACCTACCAGGGCGAGCGAAACTTGAGGTTTAATTGCATAATTTGCAACTACAAAACACAAATTAATTATAATAATCAGTGCAAGGTATTGCAAAGTACACAGTTACAATTCAACTGAAATAACTAGTGGTTTAATTGCACTAACTTTCTTTTCTTTTCCCCAACTCTAATTTCATCATCTTTGGGAAGTATTTAGTTAGTGGAAAATTCTGAGAGGATTAAATCCATAAACTATTTCAAGCCAATTCATCCTTAGTGAGGCCCATTTCAAACGCCATGCTTAAGTCGTGCCGAACTCAATTCATTATTTAGGTTCGACTTTGGCGCGGCTGTAGCACGGCGTTTGAAACCATTTAAGAATTAGGTTCGACTCTGCCGTGTAGCACGGCAAGCTCTGTCGTGCTACCCGACTTTGGCACGGCATGGTTTCAAACGGCGTGCTATTGCCGTGCCGAACTAAATAAGTAAATAACTAAAATTATCATTTTGGATTTATCCGTTGGACCGCTGGTTCGTAATATCATCTCTTTTCTAAACGCCCAGTGAATTCCCAGTGAGTGAATTAAGCTTGACCATGGCTCGACGTTTGAAACCAAGTCGTGCCAATGTCGTGCTACAGTCAGGCCAAATTGAATTTAGTTCGGCACGACTTTAGCACGGCGTTTGAAACGGGCCTGAGACACCATTTGCCATATGACTCCAGACTCACCCAGAGTACAGTGCAGTCTGTTTTTTTCCTTGTGCGTTATCACTTCCACAACAGTTTTAGTTAATTCAATTAAATTGTGACAAAAAGTGAAGATTTCTCTGGTAGTCAGGATAGTGAGTTACTGCTGACCAAACAACCTAAGAATAAGGAAGATGCTTAGAAAATTAACAAGTAAAGTATATATGAAATAATTCATATTTGTACTGCAGTTGTAGATACATGTGAAGAGTGATCATCGCAGTAAATTTTCCAATTTAAGCAACTGGAAAGAAGAAGCCTGAAAAAAATCAGGGCTTCAACGGGATACGAACCCGTGACCTCCGCGATACCGGTGCGATGCTCTACCAACTGAGCTATGAAGCCACACGTTGGGAGCGACGTCAATTTATTGAGTTCATATTTTCCCGTGCAGTGAAGTATATATGAAACAATTCATATTTGTTCTGCGGTTGTAGTTACATGTGAAGAGTGATCATCGCAGTAAATTTTCCAATTTTTTTCAGGCTTCTTCTTCTCAATCGCTGGCTGTAATTTCCACTTGCCCAGAAGGATGCCTCCCACAAAAAAATATTTGCAATGATTTACAAACCATACCTTTTTCGATATCTCATAATTACAAATTGACCTTTCTTTTTTGGTTCCATTTACAAGATGCCTTGTTAGGATCAGGGACTGATCTTATTGTTTTATCCTGGTTTGTCAGATTTTGATACTCCTTGGAAACTTTTCCACATTTTTGGAGTTTCAAATAAATAATAATAATAATAATAATAATAATAATAATAATAATAATAATAATAATAATAATAATAATAACAATAACTTTATACTAAAGCTCTATATCGCTTTACAGCTAAGCAAACAGCTAGCGATACCAAATTCGCACAATTTATCAACAGAATTGAGTGAACAGCTTGTCGACAAATGAAAGACTTTCTTCAATCAAAAATTCTACTAAAAGACCTAAACTAAAAGATGATAACAATAGAGGCAATTTATTTTTCAAAGCAGTTTCTATTTCAAGATAAATCTTCAAGAAATGCATTTCTTAGTGAGCAAATCTTTAATTCTCATGTACTAATTATTACTGTCGGCTCAAATAGAGACCAACAACACCACTTCATACACAAGTATTGTAAATTTTACGGCAGGAAGCCATTTTTCATCTATTTATGAAACACTAGGCTGTGCGTTATTTACAAACTACCTTGTAAGATAAAAAAGGCACTTGTAAGTTTTTGTCAAGAGATATTATTGCTAAAATGGAACATAAAAGGGAGTGGTATAAATATAAAGCTTAACCCAAAAATTAAAATTGCACTCGCCAAACGGGCAAGTGATTTGTAATTGCCCAATGCTTTTAACACTTACATTGGGGAATGGGTGAGTGCTAATTTCCAACACTGAGTTATGATTCAACAAAAGATTGTGAACATTTCAAAACAGTAAAAGCCCACAAGATGTAAATTCAGGTAAATTCAACAACAGAAAATCCAGGGCCACTTCATATGGTCCTGGACTGCTTGGAGATTGAGGATACTTGCCTGGCTGGCTACTGGCATTGAAGTAAAGTTTAAGCCCTGCTTTAACCCCACAATGTATGTTATGAGCCCTAAAGTAACTACTCACTGATAAACTGCAATTCTACTTATGCTAAGCTGAATATAAAATGAGGGAACTGTCCTTCTCTAATACTGGTTTTCAAATTCTTCTTGTGGTTTTTGAAGCTAAATTTAACACCAGGACACTGAATGGAATTGACACCACTTCTTCCATGCCAAATGATTGGACCAGACATGGCAGCTTTCACGTAATACAACAGGCCTTTCTTTAGAAACAGAGGGTTGTTGAATATTATGTCAAAGCCATAAAAAGTACCTGATCCTTCCGTTAATTCCATGAACACAGAAGAGCATTTGCCTGTTTTGGTAGCCATAATGGAACCATTAGAGGAATCTCTGAGCGTTACCGTCACCTGGTATTTCCGACTTTGACTCCCAAACATAGAAACTCCATGCAAGACAACTTCCCTGTCCACTGCAAAGTAAAGGCAGTCTTGATGGTATGAGCGATATGGATCGTTCCCAGTTTCCAGCACAACAGAGCTGAATCGGCAACATCTCTGATGCAGACCACTCCTTTTCACTTCTAAGAATTCAATTGGTGAGGTTAAAAGTGAGTTGTAATGCTTCTCCATAGTAAAAGTCTCTTGTGGTGTTAATATATTACATTCAAGAACAGCTTTGTCAAAGTCATCCCGGGTCATGACAGGAAAACGAATTGCTTTGACAATCTTTTCTCCAAGGACTGATCTTTTTGCTGTACCACCAGGTGTTAACCCCAATCGCTGGCATTCCTTTGTTGCCCAGCCGTCGACCGCTTTGAATAAATCCACTTCTTTAATGTTTAATGAATCTCTCTTGACTAGTTCTTCAAGCAAAGACCTATTTATTGTGAAGAATCCTTCCGTTTTCACCACTTCTTCTGCCTGTTTATCGATCACCTTCCAGCACTCCTTCACCAGACTTTTCTCTCCGTAGCTTTGAGCGTGAGTCATCACGCAGAAAACATTAGAAGTATTTAAGATTTCTTCCAGATACTCAGAGCATCTATCAACAAGCGAAGGCAAGATATACTTGTTGGCCAAATAGAGGACTTGCATAACATTGTCTTCATTCAATTTCACCTCGTCGCAATACATAAAGCGAAAAAGTTCTAGCAGACTCTCGTACTCACAGTCAGGGAGCGTGATAGAGTTTGACTTCTCCGCAAGATCGCCAAAGAACATGGCAAAGAATACTGGGCTACTTATCGCCAGTACGAACTTATGAGCGGGAATAGATTTTTTGCATTTCTTGTTTTCATTCCCGTCCAGTTCCACTGGAACGACAAAGGAAACATCACTCAGAAGCTCGTTATTGAACATGAACTTGCTTCTTGCTCTGATGGTTGGTCTTGTTGTTTGCCATGTTTCCTTCTGAGAGGACATTTTGAGAAATTATTCCAGATAGACTCAAAAAATATAATGTAACTTGAACTGAATTTTGCAAAAATGGCGGGAAATCTGTGTAGAAGCAACAAACAACATATTTCCACCAGGCATCCAATGTATATTACCGAGAGAGACTGTGGCGAAGTTGTAGTTTTAGAAACCGGTCCTACTCTGCCACTTCCTTTTTCCGTGCCAACTCATTCATCATGGCGGTCGGCAAAAAACTCACTAAAGAAGATGAAATTTTGCTGCAAAACTTCAGTAGAACCGTCTCCACTAAATCTTCAGCATTGTTCTATGCCAATGCGTTCTTCGTCTCAGCCATTCCCCTCTGTAAGCATGTCGTTTTAGCGTTTATCTCACTGTTGTAAATCATTGCATGTGCTCTTTGTTTGAATCAGAAATGTTCGTGTGAAAGTGATTTGTGAATTTTAGGGCTGTTTTGGAGGATTCACCAAATGGACCCTTATTCTTCTGGTATCATGTTTGTTGTGATGACTCTGATCAGTACGTGGCTAGTGGCTTTTGCCTACAAGAACGTGAAATTCCAGCTGAAACATAAGTAAGTATAAGGTTACAGGAAACATTCAATATAAGCTTAGCTTTCCAGACATTTTGGTCATTTTACATGTTTATACGTTTCCTAATTTAATTGGTTCGCTATCTCTTAGCCCAGATTTTGTGACCGAACGTGGAAGAGAAATTGAGAATTTTTTAAAGTTCAATGATAAATTGCTGTAGGTTTACATTTTGAATTCATTTATTAATTTCTTCAATTTTGTTTTGTTACATGTAAAAAATTTTTCAACCTCACTTACTCGGTAGTCCTGCACAAATGCGATATTATTTTAGACCACTGAATCAGAGAGGTACAAATAATCTAGAGCTACATTATTTTTCCTCAAGTTGTTTCAGGGCACACGCAACTTTAAAACAATTTTTAATCACACTGCATTTTATTGATTTGGCCATATTCTTATATTTCATTTCACTGATTTCGCTGATGATGGCATTAAGAGGCATGGGTTATATTACTTTAATTTATGTGCAGACTGGGTTTTGGAAGTCTATCTATAGTACCAGTCAAGGGATTGCAGCATTACATGCATGCATAGTGAAATTACACACAATTGTGTGTAACCACCAGATCAGTAAACTTCACATGCATCTAATTAGATGTACCTTAACATGCACTGTGTAGGTGCTGCAATCCCTTTGACTGGTATTGTACTATTTTTATATGATATGATTGTTGTTCACTTGAGCCTGCAGATTTGAGAAGATTGGCGGTTGTTTGGGTTTAATTCATTCAGTTGATTATGCAGGAGCTATTAACAATTAGTCTATGAGCGAGCGTTGGATATGAGATGATAGTCAATGAGGCGCGTAGCGCCGAGTTGGCCATAATCATCTCATATCCAACAAGCGCGGTGGAATAATTGTTTTATAAAAACGCCCCAAAATATAGAAAACTAGACTTTACAATAAAAACAAAAATGCCCAAAAATCACGTATACGCTCGCTATTGTTGTAGATCATGGTATATTGGCTCATATACCATGATGGCTTAGCCATTAAATGAAACTCTCAAATTGCATTATCCAATGATCCAGTTTTTGCCCCCGCAGGGTTTTGGCCCAGAGGCCAAAACCCGAGGAGGCATTATAGTCTCCCCCGCGTATACGTATAAAGAATGTATGAAATATTGGTGTAGTATGCGAATCAATCCCGATTTGACGAAACTAGGCGCGCACGGTGGTCCCGGTTAATTTTTCAGTCAGCTCGCAAGGCAATGCTACATGGGTAATTCTTGCAACCACGAACACGAGGAGGAGATCGAGGAAGATATTATTTGCTACACGAGGAGGAGAGGATCTTGCCAAAATATATTTTAGGGCTGGTATCTGTCATCAAAGTGATTTCTTCATATCTTGAATTAAGTGGTTATTCAGCAGTACGGTTTACGGTTGTTTCGATACAAAGTCGTTTCGATACAAGTCGTTTCGATACAAATCGAAGTCGTTTCGATACAAATGTAAAGTCGTTTCGACACGACTTGTATCGAAACGACCGGATACCAGCTGCAGTACCAGATTGAACTTTAATTTGGTACAGAAGTTGATCTGTCGGACACAAATCAGCAACGGGGTCGACAGACTCGACCCAAACACCACATTATAAAGATCACGTTTATTTGGATCGCTTATTTTTACTGAGTAATCTTACGTGGCGTAGAGCTCATGTGATGGCTGGGTTGACTGGCAGGGATCCAAATGTAAAAGTTAATGTTTTGCGGCGTTTTCATTGAGGACAAAAGCTTGACTTAATTTGCATAAAAGGCGACTGCAACACGATACTTCTGTTAACATCTGGGAAAATAAATCTCGACTTCTGTTCTGCTTTCGAGATACGTTTGCTCGTAGAGTCCTCGTTTATCAAGACAAATGATTTGTTTCAGTATCAAATTAGAACAACAGAGTGGTTTGATATTCTTTCCAGAATGCACTTCGTGAGAGTATTATGTAAAGAGTATCATGTAATAGAATGAGTTCATCGGAATGTGTTCGTTGTGTTAACTTATTTGTTGATTCTTTGGATCATATTTATGATAAGATGCCTAAGTTACTTGAATAGTATGAGTGATATAGTTTACAAAAAATAAAAAATGTTAGTTCATACAATAATACTTTCCTTTAACGCAGTGGAATTTTTATAACAATTTTATATCCTTGACGGATAAAATAGAAGCGGGGGCAGATTTAGTGTGAACTATTACTAGTTAATAATTATAGATATAATACCACATCAAGTAAACAAGTTGAAAAACTAAAGGGGCTCAGTCACGTTTGAAAAGCTTAGCTAAACTTTTCAAATGCGTTGTTTGCAATCCGTGTCAACCTTCTCCATCCTTAACCATCCTTGTTCCTTTATGGTTCATTATTATCTCTTTGATGTTTTTCTATCTTTATAAAGTGTTATTTTTAGGTTTCCTTCAATTTAACGGTTATTTTTTTCGATGTTCAAAATAACTCAAGATGCCGGTGACTGAGCCCCTTTAAATTAACAAGTCTACTTTGTTATACAATAATAGTTTTTTTTGATAGCTTGAGGTGTTTTGTTATGTAGTATTCAGGAGATTGAAATAGCCTGTCAATCAATATGTATCTATAATTTTGGTTCACACAACTGTAAGCCAGAACAGTCTGGTCAGTATAAATATTTTTTGTGTCTCCCAAGGCATCAAAATCTGCAATCTTTCACTCACTGATCACATAACTATGCTAACCACAAAGCTACTGAAGGTACTAAGATCATATGTGACATGTGTCCTGCATTCTGCTAGGATCAGCAATCTAAAGCTTAAAGTGCCACTATGATCAAATTTTTACCTCTTGATTTTTTAGGGGGATAACAAAGAATTCTATAAAAGAATGAAAACGCCGTTTACCGTTTGCAAATATCTGCATTAGTTTTGGAGATATTTAAGGGGGGAGAACCTTAACTACAAATCTGTTGCTAAGGAAATCTCAAAACCTCCGTTTTTTTGGGCCCCTGAAGTCCAGTGGGCATCAAAGTTTACCATGTTTGTTCGATTCATGTTTGCTTTAAATGTTTCAAACCATGCCCATATTTGGTATGTCACGTGACCACAATAGAAAATGTCTAAAAACTCGGACTGAGTGGATCGTTTTCGAAATATAACAATACGATTTTTAAAACACGACATTATCTACAACTTGTAGTATGCGTTTGAGGAAATGTACAATATTTCGAAAATTATAGCTCTTTAAGAGGCTATAAAAGCACTTAAAACATCTATACACCGAATGCAAATATGGCGGACCACTCGGTCGTCGCCCGGGACGAGTCGAATGAAAGCGAATGAAAGCGAGGCTAGTTG
>JAHPZR010055972.1:17500-25000 GCA_019787425.1 Platygyra sinensis | reverse complement strand
ACTGATTATCCGTCTTGACACAGTGTTTGTATTCTTCATGTGCGATGTGGAAATAAATGTAGCGTCCCTCCAAACATGAGCTAATGTTTCGCTTTCACAAAATCTACCCATCGCTTTCTACGTTTCTTCGCTTCAAGTCGATCATCTCTAAATAAAATCGGTATGATATGAAGCGTAAGACCTCCTGTAAGTTTGTTGAGTAGCTACATCCCCCTTACAATGCTACTTTCTCAGCCTTTCCCACAAAAACAAGTAAATATGCGAACTACAGAATCGTCCTGTTCTGGATTTGACGTCACATCCGGCCCTCGACCCATGCCCCGTTAAACTTGGTCGCGAACCAAAATGGCAGCATTTGGACGGACTTTGACGGGGCATAAAAACTCAAGGATTTAACCAAATCCAAAAATTTTTGCACCAAATTACTCCACAAAGTAAGCTTTATTATTTTAAGGAAAAAAATGTTTGGTGTCAGGTGCACTTTAAGTGTAATGTGTTACATGTTTATTTCAGAATAGCCCAACGTCGAGATGCTTCAGTTACCAAAGAAGTTAGCATGGAGCTTGATTCTAACAAGAAGCTGACACGCCAAGAAAAGGATGAAAGGTTGAAATAAAATTTCATCTAGCTTAAACATCTTTTGTATGTCATAATACATACAATTGACTCTCGATGACTCAAACCTCCAAGGCAAATCATGGAAAGTTTGAGTTACTGAGGGATCTTGTTATTGGGAGATTACAATAAATGACTGAAAAATTTTGTAATAGAACTACCAGTATTCCTTTCAATAAGGTTCATAAGAAAGAAAGAGTATTAAACACATGAACAGTACTTTGCAAACATAACAAATCTGATAACAGTTCTGAAAGGAATAAAACATAAGAAAGCAAAAGAGCAGATATATACCTTCTGTAGTTCATAGTTGCATCAATTTGTTTTGTCAAAAAGTGAAAAGGACCACTCTTCAAAAATAGTCTGTTGATATTTCCTGATACTTTTCAACCAACCTTGTTCTTTCCTTGACTCAGGAAAACTTTGACAAATTAGACTTTAACCAATGAGGTTTTAGAGAAAATAACCTGATATAATAAAATCACTTCAAATTAGCAGGAGGCATAACTTTGTAACTTTGTAACAAGTAACCAAGGGTAAAACCAGTAAATGTAAGAAGCAGATCCTAGGAAAATCAAGTTTGGTGTGGGATAGAGGGGAAATCAAGCTACTAGGAGTTCAAATTATATGGGTTGTACCGTATTAATTTTGTGTTCTCAGTTTATGTTATTCAAAGGTTCTGCAAAAAAACATTTAGTTATCCCTGTTTGAGCTCACCAGCAACAGATGGTTGGGTTTGGTGCCTTTAAGGAGATGGGACTATGTGTGTTGAAGCCGAGTGCCTACCAGTCCTATTTAATTGGCTGCAATTTTAATGGTTATAAAAGTCTCTGTAAAATGATAATGTTACAAAACTAATCCTAAGGTATGACTTTATTTTGCAGAATCCTCTGGAAAAAGAACAAGGTTGCTGAAACTGAAGCCATCACTTTCTCCATATTTTACAACAATGCCCTGTACCTATTCTTGATTCTGATAGCATCATTTTATGTTCTGCGAACATTCAATCCTGCTGCGTATCCTTTACATTCCTTACCTATTTTTTGGAATTGTTACTAGGGGATGGGTTGGTGGTAGCCTTGATTACCAGCCGCTGTTCAAGAAAGGGGTCCTCACTCTTCTTCTCAAGAAAGTGGCACAAATAGAGTCTAGGATGGTGGTGGTAGTGGTATTACGTAATAATAAAGTTAAGAGCTCAACACTCTTGAATGAGAACTGGAATTCAATCTGTGCTCTGATATTTGCGTTGTTTTCTTTGGCAAAGATCTTTGTGCCCTTGGTGCCTCATTCCTTATAGGATTATAAATGGTTATGGATGAATTGTTTGGTTGAACTGAAAAAAGTGCTGGAGGAAAGTTATGATGAACTCGATGTGTAGTTTTAGAAAATGTCCAGAAGTTATTTGAGGTTGTCAGTTGGTTGTTTGCTTGCTCTGTATGTTTTCTCAGAGTTTTGTGGTTTACCTCAAAAACCAACGCTCTGAATTCCAATTTAACATGGAAACATTGGACAAAGAACCTCTGCCAATTCCCCTTTCATTACCAATTTAAATTTATTTATTAAAATATGTATTAATTAAAATAATTAATTAAATGGTATGTTGTTAAAGTATAAAGCTAAATTGAGATTTCTGAAGGGATGGAGTGGGGGTGTGTATATGCAGGTATTAAAAAAATGTTCTTTGAGATGGGTATGGATATTTTCTAGAACAACACAATGGTATCCCAAGCTATATTCCTAGTAACTATATGGCACAGAAACTAAACTTTTTAAGTGTTGGCACTAACAAGCCAGGTGGTTCTTTATTCCCTTTAATTTGAACAGAGTCTTCGTAGAAATGCTTCTTGATTTTCTCCAACTAGTAATGGAGAAGAATGATTTTATATTGTGCAATCCCCAGGAAATATCCATACACTTCCCCACAGAAGGGATTGGAATTTCCTGAGGTTGGGGGGTTCTGTAAGGCTAAAAAATTTAAAGAAATGTATGAAGCTTAATTGGAATTTCCAGAGGGGTGGGAGTGGGGTCTTAGAAAAAAATCCCTTCCGTGGAAGAGGTATGCATATTTTCTGGAATATTTGCACATTTAAATTTTGTTTGTAGAATCAAACTTAGTCTCTGTCATCTTGTTTTCAAGAGGTGTTTACTCAGAGGTCTTGATATAATAGAAATGCAAAACCAAGAACATTATTTAGGGGGGAATGTTTGGTCACTTGTTTGAGACCAATGAAAGGCCAACTTCTTCATTCTACAGATTTGTCACCAATTTGCTTGTACAACTTGCTTTCATGGCATTTCCTTAACAGCATTTTAGAAACTACCTGCTGTCGACATCCTTGGCTGGTGGTGTGCTAGCTTTGCTGTCAACTGGATCATCCTCTTGAGAAGGAAATGAATCAAAGTGGCTCAGCTGTCTTCCATTTATTGATTTTAATAAATGATATAGTTAAATGGTTTACGGTGTGCTCCATTACTTTTTTGTTCTACTTTTTTTTTTTATAAACCATCCATCCTTAATTTTTTCAATCCCACCTCAATATATATGTTGATTGATACACATTCCTTTGAAAAAAACTTTGTAGAGTTTGTTGATACATCGAAACAATATCCTCAGTTGATTCTTTCCTTATCGTTGTCATTGATCAGTACTCAAAGGGATTTCTTTTTTATTGATTGCTCTAGCTTGGGATAAAAATAAGCACTTTGATCTCGACAGAGTGGTAGATAATACTTCTTGAAAACATCGCTCTGTTTTGGTACAAAAAATGCCTGTGAACATTGATCATTTCAAAATCCCATAGGATTTACCTCTCCACATCCTATGCTTACTTTGATCCAAAGGATGTCTTACTTACTCTGAATGACTACAAATAAAAATTTTGCTTTAAGCCAATTGAAACTTAAATAAAGCATTTTCCTGGATTTTTGATGCACCTAAGTAGCCCAGGCCTGCTTGTGAGGAAGTATAACGTGATTATTACTCACAGTTCTAGTTTGGTTTCCACAATCACCCACAAAACATTTCATATTAATTTTTTGCTAAGCATATAAGCATTGAAAAAATATTGAAACTTGGCTTTTGACTCAAGAATTACTGCCTTGTGGTTAGTTTATGAAGTTGGGAGGTTCTTTGCTGCAGAAATACAGGAAAACAAATAACTGGGCACATGGCTAGTGAAGGGTGACTATAATTGTGCACAAGTGTAGTATGTACTCCTAAAAAGTTCCATCAACAAAATGCTTATCTGCAGTTTTCAGTAGTGTTGTGTGTTAGATTATCCTGTCATGCAAGTTCTTCGAAGTATATGAATAATAATTTCAATGTGAAGCCGTAGCAAGAAAGAAAGAGAAATGAAACTGACTAGATTTATATTTTCACGACGTTTCGAAGTCATCGTAACTCCATTGTCAAGTGATAAATACTTACAAGTGTTAGAGTTTAGATAGATGGAAGGCATAATTTGCATACTGGGTGTTGCAAAAAAAAATGTTATAGAAATAACTTTGCCTTGATTGAGTCGCTTTGGACATTAAGAGAGGGTGACAATTCCCTAATGTATAGCATTTCATAAATTAAACAGTCCTGTTTAGTCTTACATTTTCGTAAGACTGTAAAGTGCTGATTGATATTACCAGGCAAGCAAGCGTGTAATTAATCCAGTTAAGATTATATCCAGACGAAATTCTTGGCCAAACAGTTCACGCCACATACCTATTTGTGTATCTTTTTCTTTTTTGCGAGGTACTGAACTATTGCAAAAGAAATTAAGAACATAGATCTTTTTCAAAAATTGTGATAGTGGAAGTGAAGACAGTTTTGGTATTTTTTTTTCCAGTTGTGTGGTTTCAGAGAATGTCCATATGCACCCCATGGAAGGTCTCTAAAAATTCTGAATGGGGTTGGAGAGAGAGTCCTAGAAGCCAAAAATTGCAAACAAAAGGATTAACTGGAATTTCTGGAGTAGTAGGTGATTCAAACCAAAACACCTTGCATGAGGGTGGGGAATATACTAGAGTATTTTTTCAAAAAGTTATTTTTTCAATAAGTGGAAAACTGAAAAAGAGTCAAGAAGAGAAGAATTGACAAGAAATGATGCATTACCCTTTTCAACCCAGTTTAAAGCAACAAAATCATTAAGTTGAATTTAGCCCCATAAAGTATGCATCTTTTACTTACTATGAGCTAAGGGGGATGCCAAAGGGAGTGGTATTAACTGCAAAGCTAGATTCTGTCAATCAAATAAGTATTCAGCCAATCACAGAGAGTAGGCTTATTATGGGTTATCTATTATTTTAACATTTAGCCAACTCCTTGAATCGGTGGTTGAGGAGAATTCATAATTTGATCAACTTTTAAGTACACGTGAATTTTTCATTTTGTTTGGTAAAAATTTGTTCAAGTAAAATACATATTATCCATATCTAAAAAATCATTTCAGTCACTTAAGTTTTCTGGTGAGTTTTGCACACTTTGCCGGTTACCAGGTGAAAAAGCAGGATTTTTCAGCAAAGAGTTCTGCAGGATCTCAGTGCAATGAAAACTCTTTTGTCACGTGAGGATTCGTAAGGAGAAAACAGAAACACCCATAATCCTCATAAATATGTTTTTTTCCAAAACCGTAAGTTATCTGTTTAAGAATGAAGGTCGAAAGATACACAGTATATAAATATTGCATTGAACGGCAAGAAACTGTTTCATTTTGTGCAAAACTACACGAGAAAACCTAATCGGCACAACGGTGCCCTGATCAATCTTTCAGTTTCTCCCTAGTGAACACAAGTTCAGACTGGCGACCAGCCGCCGACAAAGGCAGCTGCGCAAGTCGCAGTCGCCATCTTTCGGAAACGAAGAATTTTTCCATATATCGTCCCTTAATTTATTTCCCATTTCACCAGCTTTCTTAGCTACATTTCTGCCCACATGTGACGACTAAAAATGTCCTCGACCAACAGTAGAAAGAAAGAATTACAATCCTCTACGGAAAGCACAAACGGTAGGTAGCGTAATTTCCGTGATTTCCATGTGTCTTTATGATAATCTTACTATTTCAGGTGAATTTGTCATTTGTTGCGTTTACGTCTGGAACTGAATGTAAAAGCATTAAGATGAGCAAGATTCTTGCTTCTTCTAAAATTTTGATGCGAAACATTTTGTATGTGAGCAAGAAAATCCCATGTTTTTAAGTGTAATGTTTGTGTTTTGAGAATTGGCGCGTTCATCTCATTTACAGTCGAGTGTATGGCATATGCTTTGTTAGGGGATAACCTCTTGTTTTGTACTTCTTCATGTGTCATTACGACGGCAGCTTCCACAAAAGGTCTATCTTTTAAGAACACAAGGATTTTAGCTGCATTTTCCCTTCTGGAGTGAGTTTTCCTCGCCTCAAAGTCGTGAATTTAAAAGTTCGCGCTGTCTGATGTGAAGTCGCTCCGGTCTCGCCGAGCTTTAGAACCGTGTGGGATTTGGGCAAGAATCGGAATATTCACTGCGCAAAAAGTTGGGATTTCCATTTAATAACTCGTAACTCATCGTACCTTTAAGAGGTCAACAAGCGCAAATTGTTTCAGTCAAGAATAAGGGTATTTTTGTTCTACATTTTAAGTTTTTCAACATATATTTTTGGCTGTTATTTTAAACCACTTGCCGGCTTCTCCGTTCTCTTTTTGTCGTATCGAGACTTTTAATTCATAGCTAAAATTGGTTAGAATACCATGTGGTTTATGTTGTTTAGGAGGCGATTACTTTGTGGTTATGTATTTGTATGTACAGTTGAATTGAAGGATCGTAGGCTCTCTGTAAGGCATTTCTTGCGGGCAATATTGGTTCAGATTCTTTTTTGGTTTGTGTCCCTGTATGAGTACATGTAGAAGTTTCCCTGATATGCGTGGCCTCCTGTAAGAGAAGGGGTGATGCGGAAAATTAAATTTCTGATTAAACTAAATAAAGTAAACCAAAAAATATCTGGCAATGGCCAAATTTGAGGAAATTGTGGGAGTGAGGAATCATGGAGTATTTTTACATCTCCCATATATGTCTTTTGAGACCAGTTTGTGGCTCAATTTCGGAAAGAAAAAAACTGCTTGCTTCATCTCAAATTTTGCCATGAAAATAAATGGTCAGAAATTTCCTGATTGCCTTATTTTAAGATTCGTAACAATTTGGAAAGGTAAATATCAGATATATGTTATTTTCCATCAGGGAGGTCCATATTGGGAAAACTTTGCTCTCTGAAGCTATAGAAAACAAGAGTACAATTTTTCCGTTCATCTAGCCAAAACACTGACCTTAGCCAAAAGTACGAAACACAATAAGAAAAACAAATATACTCAAAATTCTTTGCAGTAGGGTAATGCAAAAATCCAGGAAGGGCATGGTGTGTTTGGAAATTTGTAAAGACTACAAAGGTATCAAGAAAATTTCAGTTATATAATTTTCAAGGGTGAATAAATGTTTAAGGTGGCAAAGCATCTTGCTGACACGATTCAGTGAATGTACAAGGATTGCAAAACAAACAAACAAACAAACATGCCATCTGTAATGTTACACTATTCAAGAGCGCAAACAGGGGGTAATAAAAGACGTGGAACAGTCTTTATGAGAACAACAACAGCTCCATGTTTTATTCCACACAGCAAGCACATGGTTAGAGAGTCATGTGACTAATGCATGACATCACACTATCAATTCAATTTATCAATTTATTTGCTAAATGCCCTCACTATCTGTGATATTTTTCTTCATAATTGAATGTAGTGTATGATTGATAGTTTTATCTTTTTTTTACCAAGGTATAGTAAAAAGGTTTTTGCAAAGCACCCAGCAATTCTCAGATTTTTTATAACCAAAAGAACCCAGTTAAATGCAGTGCATGCATAGTACATCAA
>JAHPZR010055972.1:0-15000 GCA_019787425.1 Platygyra sinensis | reverse complement strand
GGTCACGGGTTTGAATCCCGTTGAAGCCCTGATTTTTTTCAGGCTTCTTCTTTCCAGTTGCTTAAATTGGAAATTTACCTGCGATTATCATTCTTCACTTTCAGTTACAGTCAGAAAACCATGCAAGGTTGTGCACAATTAAAGAACTAACCTACTAACAACCAAACAAATGGTTACTCTCCCAATTTTGAAACACTTATTTAAATTTACTTGCCTTCCCTCTCTTTTCCCAGTTTGAATTTTCAAAAGTTATAGAGATGATTTATGTAGATTAAACGTTGATGGATGTGTTGAAAGTGCAAAGAATTGTCAATTCATGATAAAAGATCAACACATCAATTTGCCTATTTGCTAATCTGTAGTATATACTGTAAGGGACCTGGAGTAGGAGGGACTAGATTGTCCTTGTGTGCAACTGCTTTGTTGGGTGCAAATCTTACACAAACCATAGTTATTTAGGATAACAGCGACAATTTACTGGTATTTGCTGCTTGGATTTTCCATTCATGAGATATGAATATGTATATGTTGTGAACAGATGCTGATGCTGAGAAACCTCAAACTAAGAAAAGGAAGACAGAGGATTCTGGATCAGCAAAGAGCACTCAAAATGGAAAGAAGCGTAAGAGAGAGGATGAAAATGAGGTGAGGTATTGATTCATACAGCAACTGAGTGAGTGAAGATTATTTTAGAAAAATTGAATAGTGAGGTTTAGGATGCTGCTTTTCTTCTTTTTCTCCTGAGGGTTTATAAAAGGGCACCGATACTTTCAAGAAATTGAAACTGCACAAAATATAAATTACATGTATATTTGGGAGAATTGGAATGTGTACGTGAACATGGTCCTTATTTGAGGCTGGACATAAGTAATCTACGTTCTTCTCAGTCTGTATTTTGCTTTAGAAAACACTCCCAAGAAAATATGCGCGCTGATTGGTTAAAAATTGTGTTTCTATAACTCGATGGAGACACAGAACTAGCATGCGCTGTTGACATAACGATGGTGCGAACAAAGGGAATTTACATTTTGATAATCAAAGTTAAGAAGTTGTTTTCCTTTTTCTCTTCATGGTGTTTTCCAAAAGAAATAGAAAACATTTACTCCATGTTTCTATTGAGTTATAGAAACACTTATGAAAGTTTAAGAGAACTCGGAAAAGCTGTAGAACACTCGCCTGCAGCTCGTGTTCCCACAGCATTTCTCGTTCTCCCAAACTTCCACTCCTGTTTCTACAACTTGATAGAAACACGGTACATGTTTTCTCTTTCTTAAATGTAAATGAAGCCAGCAAAATATACATGTAATATAAAATAATATCAAACTAAGCAAAGAATGCAATAAATATTGTGTGAATAACTTTTATGAAGTTTTGCTCTGTGTACTACTTCAAACTTTAGATCAGGGTGCCTCAGTTGTTGTAGGAATTAGGGGTAACAGCCTGAGTCCATTGCATTTCTTCAGGATATAATCAAGATATAAATTAGGATGTTGTGTTCTTGTTCACTTTAAATTGGACCAGAAACAGTCAGTAGGTGAAGTTATCATTTGTGATAGTTCATCTTTAATAAGCATGCATTGATAATGTTTATGACCGTCACATCCTGATACTTCACAGGCAGAAGAAAATGTCTTGGATGATGAACAGACTGTAAAGAAGTCAAATGCAGCATCAGAGAAAGACTCTTTTTCTGGGGACACAAATGTAAATGCTGATGAAAATAAAGACGTAAGCAAATCTTATTTATAAAATAATCCCACCCAAAACAACTTGGGAATATGAATAACCATCATTGGTATAAAGTATGGTACTCAGATTTGTAGATTTTGCCAAGATGCCCAATGTTGAGGTCTCTGGACAGAAGGAAGTTCATTCTGCTTGCGTGTTAAAAATAATGTTGCAAAATCAGGAATATTTTAAATCACAAAGTAGGGAATAGTGGACATGTGTGTATGTTAAATAACTTCTAGGCCTAATACAACAGTTAGTTTGGGAGAATATGAAAGTTCTTATTTCTGCCATTTTGACATCTTCTCCAGGATGAACAGTCAAAGGCCGAGGCAGTTGCAAAGCATTTTGGTCTCAACAATGTTGAAGTGAATCTTTCAGAAGAGAATGAACAAGGAATGACCTATTTGAAGTTCAACAAACTGATACGACCCCTGATTGTTGAAGCCAACCCTGGAACAGCGCATACCAAGGTCAACTCACTTCTTGGAGCAATTTGGAGTGACTACAAGAGGAAAAAAGGCAAAGACACTAGCTCTTCAAATACACCAAGTCCTAAAGCACCCAGTAAAGCTAAGAAGCAGAAAAACACGTCCAAATCTACCAAAGCAGCCAAACAACCTGTAAGCATGAATGTACTGTTCAGACACAATGAATATAAACTTGAAGTTGATTAATAGCCAAGTGCCTGATATATCGCAATCTTAGCTTCTTGATATTCAGAACTTGTAGACAGGGTCTGACATACTTGTAACTAATATCAATATTTAGAAAACAGTTCTAAGAAAGCACGCGCGCTGATTGGTTGAAAATCGTGTTTGTGTAACTCGATGGAGACACAGAACTAGCGCGCGCTGTTGACGTAGTGATGGCGCGAGCAAAGAGAATTTACATTTTGATAATCAAAGTTAACAAGTTGTCTTCCTTTTTCTCGTCGTGGTGTTTTCTAAAAGAAATAGAAAACATGTACTTCGTGTTTGTATCGAGTTATACAAACACTCGTGAAAGTTTGGGAGAACTTGAAAAAGCTGTGGAAACACTCGCCTGCGGCTCGTGTTCCCACAGCATTTCTCGTTCTCCCAAACTTCCACTCGTGTTTGTATAACTCGATACAAACACGGAACATGTTTTCTATTTCTTAAATACAGGAGTCATCTTTTGCAAATTTACCTGTTTTTAACCTGTGAACAGTAATATGTGGTTAGCTTTGCCATCTGGCAAAGTGAACCAAATTAAGCACACTTACAGGGGTTTCAATAACTTTAGCTGTAAGAGGCTACGGAAGGTGTAATAGGCGGCTGTGACCACTAAAGAGCCGTAATGCCCCTTTCCCCTAGGGGGGTCTGGAGGCATGTCCCCCAGAAAAATTTGAAAACTAGAAGCTTGGAAATGCAATTTCCAGCGTTCTGGGCATCAAAAAGCGTGCTGTTTTTGTAGCATTTGAAAGTTTCAGTGGTTGTTGTTGTTGTTGAATTTGCTTTTTTTATTATTAATAACATTTTTATTTTCATAATGAAATCCAAACAGACAGCGGTAAGATGTTCCTACATGCGGCGGTAGACCGCCGGTAACTGGCTTTTATTGGAACCCCTTACTTAGTCATATTTCCAACCATATACAAACACCTAATTTTAACTGCCAAAAGTTGGCACCTCCTTACAGGTCCCTACAGTAAGTGGTCAGAAGAATGATGTCTACTGTATTACACTGTACATGTACATGTAGTCTTGATACCTAAATTGCATTGAGACATTAAAAAGGTAATTTACATCCGTGTTTTTGTAAATGTCTTTTGTGTAGAAGGAGATCATGGAGTTATCAGATGGAGATGACTCTGAGCCTGTATCTGGTCCTGAATTGGAGGATGATGATGAAGTCATCAGTGAAAAGAATAGTACTTCAAAACAAAGAACCAAGATTAAAATGCTTTTTAAACCAAAATCAAAGGGATCGAAAGGTTAGTTTGATGGCTATCTTATTCCTTTCTTTTTTTACTTAATTGTATGTGCCTGTATTATTTAACATTTTGAAAAATGTAGGTTCATTGTCAGTTTTCACTTTTGAATGCTTCACTAAAAATGGATATGTATGAATTCAAAATTGCTTAAGGTGGCTGAACACAGTTTTGGCGCGCGCTCTTGCTAACGCGATTCAGCGCACGCACAAGTATTGCATAAAAACAAACATGGCATAAATATAGCGATCATTTTATTTGCTCAATGTCTGCGCTATCTACTATTTTTTTCTTCACAAATGAACACAATGTATTGAATTGATGGTTTAACTCTTTTATTAGAAAAGTATGTTAGAAAGGTAACGATGCAAAGAACTTAGCTCTGCTATTTCTTTGTTGCTAAAAGAACCCAGTTAAATGCAGCGCATGCGTAGTAAGTCGAAAAAAGTGCGATTGAGTGAAAAATTGACTTCTCGGAGGCGCTTATTTCTCGAGAATCACTCATTAGAATTTCACGAAATTTGGCACGAAAATACTTTAGGAAATAAGTAACTGGAGGATTAAAAAAAATTGAACTTTAACAAAGGAAATTCAAGATATGCCAGTGAACCTTCAAAGAGGGATAATTAAAGATCTGTTTGTTAAATTATTATTACTAGTAATAGTTATCACTAAAGCTGCCCCCGCTTTCTTTTATTTCTGCTCATTGAAACAATAATATTGAACGTTATTGTTGTAGTCAGATACTAAAAAAAAACAATTGTCTTGATATGAACTCTTTTTTATATAAGAATATATTTTGATGTGACATCTTGGCCTCGCTACGAAAAGTGGTGTCCAGAGCACATGCACAATGTGCTGAACGCGATCCAGATCCAGAAACCAAACACTTGTACTTGATAGCCTAATAAATTCTAAATAAAACGAAAATGCCATAAGCTATAATGTAAGAATAATACAAGAATATTTTCAGCCTAAAATTGGCAGAAAAATAAGAATATTCAGTCTGGGCCGGAAAAATAACATCCTTAGAAAAGAAAAGAGTGTACGAGCAAACGTAACTCGAAAGCACAACAGAAGTGAAATGTAAACAAAGGTATCGCGTTACAGTCGCCATATATGCAAATTAGAGTCAAGCTTTTTGTCCTCAATGAAAACGCCGCAAAACATTTACATTTGGATCCCTGCCGTAAGATTACTCAGTGAAAATAAGCCATCCAAATAAACGAGATGCCAAAGGAATATTTCAAACTTTATTCCTCCAGAGCTAACATTTGAGAGAACCTAAAACATATCTTGCAATATCAAGAGAAAAAAACTGGCAAAAAAACAGAGGTGTCAAACTCTGCAAATTACAAGCGGCTAACAGCGGAAGCCACACAGAAATATGACCTCTAACGGCTTTACTCTGACGAAATGTCTCCCTGAAAACACAGGATTAGTGCTTAGCGAAATATTCAAAGATCCTCCGATCGTACCATACAAAAGGGGCAAAACTTCCTAAGCGGCTACTACACGTGAATGGGAGTCGCGCAGGCCTGTCACCTTATTGTTATCCTTGGGTAATTCTGACGATCGGAAGGTACTATACTGATTTAGCTATTTAGTCGCAAATGAACCACACTGGCCTCGAATTTCGATCTAGTATACTTCAGGACTCTCTGAGCTGTTTTTTCCCCCAAAATCCATCTTCAGGATCTCTGAAAGCGTTTTCAATTTGTTTTAGATCATAATCTCGGCCATTTCGAAGCGAGCTAATTTAATCGCGCTGAAATAGCAATGGAGGCCTCAAATACAAACACTTTTCAGGGACGCTTGAACTCGAGATCTAAAACCAAGGACAAAGCTCGTGGCAAGGACGCCGATCCCGCAAGTCCTCGCGCCCGTGTCCCTTTGCTGGCCTCCCATGAGCGTTTGCGGGAAAAACGTCGATACCTTGCGGGCGTGCAAGCGATCAAATCGAGATTTTTTGCGGCTATATACCGGAAATACCTACATTCTCTCTTCTTCTCTCTCTATTACGCGGGGAGTCCTAAGGTGCCTCCTCGGGTTTTTGGCCCTCTGGGGCCAAAAACCCTGCGGGGGCAAAAATAGCGCTAACTTGCGAGTATCGTTACAAGCTTGTTGCATGCAAATTATAAAGAAAATCTAATGACTAGATTTTCTGCAAATAAACAAAACCGATTTTAAACACCTGTTTATATTTGATCATGTTGCCATGGCAATGGTACATACGTCAGCTTAATTATCAAAAAGTTGAAGTTTGTGTTGTTAACTTGCTTGCTGCCATTTTTGGTGACCAAAGGATCAAGGGTTTTAGAGAAAAATGTAAATGAAACAGAGGTATCAAAAACTGTGTTCAGCCACCTTAAATCATCTTTACAAAAATTTATAAATTCATTTAGTTGCTTTACACTCTTTCCTTTCCTTCATATTTTGTTTCCAGTTTGAATTGTTAATTGTTATGTACAGTTTACAGTGCTTGTCAACACCTTAACCACTGAGGCTATGAAAACAATCCTATCTAGATGCTTAAAAGTAATTTGAGGGAGATTTGTATCATAGGAGACAGAAAGGCAAAAATCCAAGATGATGATAGTGACCGAGGAAGTGAGGCCAGCTCAGGTAGCAGATCAAAAAGGAGTAATGGCAGAGCAAGTGGTAAAGCCAAGGCTAACAAGAAAAAGACTGATGACACAGTTGATGAGGACAGTGATACAAGCCAGGCTAGTGGAAAAACCATCAAGAAAAAGGCTAGAAGCACTCTGAAAATGAAAAAGGAAAAGGTTATTATCAGCAAAAAGAAGAAAGAAAGGAAGAAAAGTACTGGTGAGACTCTTGTTTGAATATGTGCTTGATTGACTTGTAATTAAGCTTCTGTTAATGTTGGTGCCATTTTAATTGTTTGGCTGTTGCTTTTATAGGGAATGATGAAGATAACGTAATGAGCGTGGTAAGTCTATAAACTTGTATATTTCTGTGTCCTGCATAGATGGAGAAGTATCTCTTCATGGGGAATACAACTGCTCATTCTGTAGTTTTTAATGCGACAGGAGATGGGCTTAAGAACTCAGTCTTGCTAGTGGTTTGAACCAGTTGGCTGATGATTGTTGTATTTGTTTTGCGCTGTATGTAGCCTCATGATTAAGAATCAGATTGTCAAAATTAATTATTAGCCTAGAGAATTAACAAAATAGTTTTGCTGGTTGCAAGTTTGCTAACATCAGATGGAAAAGAAGTTACTCTTCCTTGCACTAAGAAAACAAGAAAAAGTGTTTTTACTCTCAGTGGTATTACTAAGCCTGGAGTCTGGTAGACGTTATTACAATCTCTGACATCAATTTCAAGATACATGTACTAAAGAACTGGCAGTTAGAGAATCAACTTGTAGGCAAAATAAACGGTTAACAGGCAATTGAGAAAAGTTGTGGTTTTAGATAATTAACATTATTACTGTACCAGTGGATGTTGTGCATACTCCTCACTGAATGTAATCTAATAAGTACTATTAACTTTACTAATGGACATGGAGTGTAGAAGATGTTTTGCTGTAGTGATGAGTAAGTCCTTGTGACTTGTTCCATGTTAGGATGAACATCAGGATTACTGCGAGGAATGCGAAGAGGGTGGAGACCTGTTACTCTGTGATACCTGCACTCTGTCATTTCATTTGAGGTGTCTTGATCCTCCACTTGATGAGCCACCACAAGGGCGTTGGAGTTGTCCTGTCTGTGTAAGTGATTGACTTTGCAAATCAGACTATAATTATAACAAATTTTCAATTGCTTACAATGAGTTTTTGAGGAGGTAAAAAAGACAGCACACAATCTTCCATCAATCCCCCATTTTGTTAGACCTATAAAAGTATTTTGTTCTGCAAATATTTTAATGTTTGAAGAAATTCTTTTCTGTATTTTGCTTCACCTGGTAATTTGATTTCTACAAAAATTGGCGTGTTTAAGCCTTAATTTTGTGGTGTGCTGACGTAGGAAAATTATCTCTTGCAGGAAGATGAAATGACAAGCGATTCTAGTGAAGATATGCATAGTGATTATTGCCGAGTGTGTAAAGATGGCGGACAATTACTTTGCTGTGACAGCTGTCCATCAGCTTATCACTTGCACTGTTTGATTCCACCCATGAAAAAAATACCTGGTGGAGACTGGAGGTGTCCAAGGTGCAAGGTAACCAGAGCAGTCATTGTTTGCTGCAGTTGCCTTGGTGTTATTAGTAGAATGAATAGATTTACTATTTCAGCGTTATTATTGTCTGAGCTATCGTACACCTGTGCTAACAATCTACATAGCGTAAATGTCGATCTAATTAAAATTAATTAAAACTTTTTTCCTTGTAGAGTGAACCATTAAAAGGCAAAGTTGAGAGAATTCTCCACTGGCGTTATGTTAACCTTCCAGTTGAAGGTAGTGCATTGTTGAATTTTTTTCAGCATAATACTTAAATCTTAATTTTTAAATTAGGAACATTTGTCAATGTATCCACTTTGTTCTACAATGTAGGTACTGTGCTTGATGCAGATGGGAATGAAGAGCTGACTGAACCTGAGGTGTGTATATTTTACTGCAGGAAGTAGATAAAATGTTATTCAGTTGCAGTTAATATTCTTCTGAGATTGTTTTGTGGCGCAAGTGGTCATTAAATATAGTTGGGTTATTTTATTTCAATTTTAATGTAATATTAATTAAATTTTAATATTTTTTTCAGACCTATGAAACAAGGGAATTCTTTGTCAAATGGGTGGATATGTCTTACTGGAATTGTTCATGGATCACTGAACTTCAGGTATATGTTTGATTGTACTAGTGACAGGGATTTTCAGATCCTCTGAGATTAGAAAGATGAAGAGAAGGCAGATATAATAGTAATGCTAATGATAATGATAATAATAGCTTTATTTAAGTGTCGACTGTATTTGGGGACACTGCAAATAACAAAATATGGTATCTTTACTTAGTACTTGCTAATTAATTTTATAACATAACTAACGCAAAGTGCGCACTCTGATTGGCTAATTCAGCATCTACTATTTGCCCATGGGTGTATGCTGCTGAGGTACTCAATAACTAAAGCAAAGCGCATGCTTTGTGATGTAGCTCAATTTGTTGCGGGCTCACTCGGCTGCGCCTCGTGAGTCCACAACATTTTGACCACTGTGATGTGTATCGTTGTCAATAAGAGTACAGACCACACTAAACCACATTCGATTTATTCATTCGATACTTTCACGAACGCCACGAATTCGCTGTGGGTCAGCTTAGAGTTTCATGTGCCTTTCGAACATCTCTTTATCTGCTGGCTTTTGGCCTTTTGTTTGTAAAGAATATGTATCATGTTTATGTTGTGCGAAGGTCGTGTCCGTTGATTACAAGCACATACGCTTTACTTTCTTCCAACTTGCATGCATATCTGCAGCTATATATACAAAGTTTCCGATTTTCGTCCTTGCACTTGCATCTTTTCTTTGTTGTTTTTCTTTTTTTTTTCGAACAAGACGGCTACGAGGTGAAAGTAGCTTTCGTCTCTAGCCGCTTCGAAAACCCTCTCAAGGACATTGTATTTCTCGATGGCATTCAACTCAAAACACAAAATACGACTTTTAAATCTTTCATGGATGACTAAACAGTTCTTCAATATTGGTCTTACTATTTTCATACGCCTCACAAGGTCGATGGAGGATGGAGGATTTTTCTCACAAATAACAACTTTGAAAACTGTTCCATCCGATGAGAAATCAAATTGCTGCACATACGCAGAAGGGTGTCAAATGCCCTTTAAAAAGGCATTGCGTGACACATTGACGGGAGCAGCGTGGTATGGACTCTAAAGGACCGCTGTTGTTCCAGTAGTCATTGTTATGTTATAAAACAAATGGTAAACGCCATATTGTGTACTATTGAGTTATGGATGCACTTGGGAGGTTTGCTAAGCACTCAAGAAGCTAGAGTCGCACTCGGCTATCGCCTCTGCGACTCTTACGCTTCTTTCATGCTTAGCTAGCAACCTCCTGTGTGCATCCATAACTCAACAGTACACGCTATGGCATTTACCATTTGTTAACTAATTGTGCATAGTCGTGCATAAGGCCTCTGCTAGAGATTGGCAATGTTTTGGTCAGCTGCTCATCATTCCAAGTAACCCCCTCTGTCCAGTGTCTGCTTCATATTGCTCTTTGCTGTCCTCCACTAGGTATCTTTTGGTCACCCTCTATTACTTCAGACATCAGGGGACAATTTTACCCAGGCAGAGTTGACAGTTATCTCTAGTCAGCAATATTTCAGTTTACATTGTGATAGCTGCATGTCTGGAGAGATAATAAGGCCATTCCCCAGTATTGCATTATGTATCTCTACTGCGCATAATTTCACACGTGATCAGTGCGCGCTCTTTAAAAAATTTTGGCTTTTTCCTTACGACTAGACCTCCCTATGCCGTACATTTGCGGACAAAAATGACAATAAAATGATATTTGAATTTCAAAAACAAGATGATCGACGTCGAAATCACAATAAACGAAGTCGAAATAGCAGCATTTGAACATCAATTGTCTAACTATTCGAATCCAATGACACATTCACTGAAGTTCAAGTTTGAAATTTGAAAAATACTTCTGTCTATTGAAGTTGAAACGACGTCAACTTCAAGTGAAATCATAAAACAAGTTGTTTCTGAGATTAAAAACTGTCCTTCGAAGAGGCAGTAATCAAAGTCGAACTGGCAAAACTTCAATTCGAAAGGAACTGGAAATACATTCCTTAAAAGGACACCGGAACAGGAAGTTGTACATGGGTCTACCGCTGGACGCTCAGGAACGGGAACACGGGTGAACTCGGAACTTGAGCGAAGATAGCCGCTCGTTGGCTTCTAGCCTGCGAACGCAGACGTATTTCCGGCTGTCACTGGTTCCGCCGAAAGTAACGTCTGCGAACTCGAGTCAAAGATTGATTTCCGTGAATTCAAAACTTTTGTTTTGTTGTCGTCACCTATAGAGTATGATACTCGGATACACGCGCGACACCGCGGGAGCCGGTGATAATTTGTTCGCAATGAACTATGAGCGCCATCGAAACACCGAAGAAGATTTTAACTTCCTAGGTTTGTTTGCTTTGCAAGGCAAAAGTTTCCAGGGAAGAAAAGATAAAGGTGTTTGGAAAAAGTACAGTGGCCATTCACTCACTGATTCTGCGTTCAACTGAAGTCAATCTGTCCGTTTATGATTAAGACACGACACTTTCGCGCGTGATGTGACATATCTGTGACCTGAGTTTAGCTCTAACAAAGATGTCTTAGGGAGATTTACCTTTCCTATGAAAGTGGTTCTCTGTATATTTCTCTAAGCAAATAGGTTGATTCTCTATTGTGCTACATTTGTATAAAGTAACATGCAGGCCCGCAAACATTAGCCCACAGGCGGCCCAGACGTTGTTTGTGATTTACATACGTGACAGTATTGCGTTACGTTTTGAGCCATTTAAGAGAATGTATGAAAATGGTTCGAAAATCGCTCTAAATTCAACTTGTAGTAAAGGATTTAAATAAAAGAAGCTTCCTTAGACTGTGCTTGTGTTATTTTGAAGTCTTTGTGACAGCTGAGTCGTTCTAAAGTCGTTCTGAAGCCATTTTGACGATTTAAACTTTTCCAGGTTTGCTTTCCATTAATTTCCGAGCCAAATGAGCTGCTAAATATATGAACTCAATACTTCACGCCATACGAATTTTTCCACTGCCGAGCCAAACGAGCCAGCTCGTTGGGTGAATGTTTAAAAGTGACCCTGCATTCTGCAGTTGCTCGGCAGTGGATGAATTTGCATGGCGTTAAAGAGTTCATATATTTAGCGGCTCGTTTGGCTCGGCAGTGGCGCCTAAGAGCAAACGAGCCGTCCTGTATCGTCTAGCTCGCTGTCAGATATGCTGGAGAATTCCTTTCCTTCAACTCTCACTCCATGATACGTTTGCTCAATCCTATTCAACAGTGTTGACAGATTTCTTTCGTGAGCATCAAGAAGGCAAAACAAAAATTTTGAATTGTCGTATGTCACAGAGTGTAAGTTATTTTCTGATGTCTGTAGCAGTCTTAGAAATCCCTCGAAATATCTTTGACGTTTGGAAGCCAACAAGCGGCCATCTTTGTTCGAGTTCCAAGTTCACCCGCGTTCCTCATCCAGTGGTACTCCCGTGTACAACTTCCTGTTCCGGTGTCCTTTTAAGGAATGTATTTCCGGTTCCTTTCAAATTAAAGTTTTGCCAGTTCGACTTCGATAACTGCCTTTTCGAAGGACAGTTTTTAATCTCAGAAATAACTTGTTTTATGATGATTTCACTTGAAGTTGACGTCGTTTGAACTTCGATAGACAGAAGTATTTTTGAACTTTGACTTATCTGAAAAATTTTTCAAATTTTAAACTTGAACTTCAGTGAATGTGTCACTGGATTCGAATAGTTAGTCAATTGATGTTCAAATGCTGCTATTTCGCCTTCGTTTATTGTGATTTCGATGTCGATCATCTTGTTTCTGAAATTCAAGTATCATTTTATTGTCATTTATTTTTGTCCGCAAATGTACGGCATACCTCCCCATAGAGGTAAATCATTATTTTCTCATAAACAGACCAATTCTCAGTGTAGAACAAGAAACAATCATTGTAAAGGTGAATTTAGCAAACAATCATGATTATAATCGTGGTGCTATTATAAGGATTTATGGGGTATAAACAAGGTGCTGTTGCTCCTAAATGGGGACCCCTCATTTTTATTTCAAAATTTCCATATTTTCCATAATGTTAAAATCAATAGGCAAATCTCAGTGTTGGTCTTATTTCAGTGGAATGACCTTAAAAGCCCCCAAAAAGCACTACTGTAGTTTGAATGCTAGTTATGTTGGTTCATTGAACTGATGTCTTATTTTATTGTGGTGGATGTGTAGTTGGAGATTTACCACCCCAGCATGTATCGAGCATACTTCCGTAAGAACGACATGGAAGAACCCCCTCCAGTCGACGATGGTGATGAAGACAAGGAGACTCCAGCACATGTTATACAAAACAGTAAGGCAGAGGATGAGAGTAACCTAGAGGCAAGATTTTACAGATATGGAGTGCGACCAGAGTGGCTACAGATTCACCGCATCTTGAGACATAGGTTAGGAAACCATAAGGAATATTTGGGTTACTCTGTGCTTCATTAATTGAAGTAATCACATCTTATAATGAGACAAGGGAGGATTTACACAGTATATGCTTTTGTTACACTTTTTGAGACTATAAAACAGAAATTAGGCCTAGAAATGGTTCTTGGGAGTTGTTTGAGATGTTAAAAACAATGGTGTATTCAATAGTTAGCTCATTAGGCTGAAGGTCATTTGTGTTAAAATCTTGTTATGTATATATTAAACAATTTGATAATGAGCTTGAGATTTCTATCGCGTGATAGTTGAGAAGGGCACAACCCAAGTCAACTATCACACAGATTTAATGGCTTTAGTCTAAATCCAGCAGTAATTCAGGACTTCATCTAAATCCTCTTTATGGACGCATAAAAATGCCAGGAAGTGGCCATCATTTTGTTTACAAGCTAGGCTACTCTGCTACACTACTATCTATCATTGAATACATGTGAGTAGTGTGGCCAATCAGATGATGAGTTACATAAGTCACAATTCAAGAAAAAGTGAGGGTTAGCTGCAGAAGGTTGGAATCACCTTGTCAAAAGCATTAAATACCTCCCCCTTAAAACATTTAAAAACAAAGTCAAATTAAATATCTTAAAGTCTTACTGTTTGGAAATTTTCAACTGTTATTTATTTTATTTATTTAGATTTATATTTCATTATTATTGGTACTATTATTATTGTTATTATTGTTGTTGTCTTGTTCTGTTTTTGTCATCTTGCATTCCTCAAGCTTTAAGGCCGGTTCTCACTAGCGCATAATCATAAGCACAAGCTAGGCATAACACAAGCATAAGCAAGTGAGAACACCCATGACATAAGCATAAGCAGAAGAATGAACCCACTTATTTGTCTCGTGCTGTTCTCACTTGCGCATAAGCATAAGCACAAGAAAAACAAACATGTTCGTTTTTCTTGTGCTTATGCGCTAATGCTTATGCTTATGCACAAGTGAGAAAAGCATAAGACAAATAAGTGCGTTCGTTCTTCTTATGTTTCTTATGCCTATGCTTATGTCACGGGTGTTTTCACTTGTTATGCTTATGTTATGCTTATGCCCTAGTGAGAACCAGCCTTTAGTGCCAACCTACATCTGATATGTAAACATTATTTAGTTTCACTCAGCTTGATTATCATTTTAGTTGTTCTGAGTAAATGTTACCTTCATTTGTATTTAAGTGTTATGCTGTAATTTAAGTTTAACTTTTAATCTGGAAATAAAGTATGTTGTCACTGATTTCATTTCATTAAATACAGTGCCTTGAAAAATACCTTTATTTTGAAACATTAATGCAAGAGTTGACATGATCTACAGAATTGCTAGGTTATCAATCATTGTTTTTAGTGTACAGTGGCTATCGATTTGGGATTAGAGATACACTTTGTCTTATACAGGGTTACAAAGCAATCCAAAGAAATGTACTATATCAAATGGCGAGATGTTCCATATAACCTGAGTACATGGGAAAACGCAGAAGATCCTGTAAACTCGCAAATCAGGTTTGTGTATTTTTGTTTTTGGTTTGTATTTTTGTTTCCCAGAAAAAAAATATAATTTGTTGTTTATGCATTGCTCTCCACTGCCTTTTCTCTTCACCAAGTGTACAATTCCTGAATGTTGCACAAATGTGAATTCCAGTGAAAGTTTTTCTTTCTTTGTATAATGAACAATGTATTCGAGAAAAGAACTTGTAAATGTTCCTTTTTATTGTTATTTCTTGCAAATGTTAAGTTGTTCAATCTTCATAAAGGTCAGTTGTTTGTAGTTTACATTGCAACTTGTCTTTCTCTCAATTCCAAATAATGTATATGTCATACTATGTAGTGAATGTGTACCTTATGCTTTAAGTGTAGGACCAATGTTTATGTGAGTAAAATAACAATCATTATTTTTGTTTTCCAAAGTGATTTCAAGGACCACATAGCAAAATACAAAGAACACAGGTGAGGTCTTACTCAACACTATATTGATTACATATGCTTATCTATGAAGCTGTGAGGCTGAGTGGTAAATGCATGATAATGCATCAGTGTACAGTGGGATATTAGAGCCAATCCAATTCTTCCCAGTAGTGTTAGTCCAGATTCAGTCTAGAGCTTGACATTGACAGCATGTCTAGAGACTACCTTAATCTGT
>JAHPZR010055971.1:32500-40000 GCA_019787425.1 Platygyra sinensis | reverse complement strand
TCAGTTCATACAAAATATCATGACATCACTATACTGTAACAAAAATGAATGAGAGAAAACAAATATTAGTTACTATTAAGGTATCAGCCACCCTTCAGGACCGTCTGTGCACAGATAGCTGTAGGACTTCCATTTTTTTTATAAACTCAACAAACCATACATTTTCTGAAAGCTTAATAGCTTCAGATTATTGCTCATTCCTTTAAAAGTCTCAAAATAGACCATTTAACAGTGGTTGGCTTAGTGACCTGGCCTCTGAATGGCAGCAAGACTGGGGTTGACCTTGTTTTGATAAAGACCTCACTGCTTTTATCATGCAAATCAAGTTGTTCTTATGCTAACTAGTTGACATTTACATGAGAAAAGCAGAGAGGTCTGTATCAAAGCAAGGTCACCTCCTGCCTCGCTTGCATTCATGGCCAGGTAACTAAGCATACAACTGTAAAATGGCCTATTGTAAGAGAGCATAATTGAGATGTTTTTTGCAAAGGCATATGTCTATGTAAATTCAACTCCAGTCCCGCTAAGAATGAGTGGAGGAGAGCAATAAACATCGCATTTGCTTCTTGACACATTCTACTAAAAAACGGTGTCTCAGATTTTTGACTCCTGCATTTGTTCTTTTGTGACACTAGGATAAAGTCAGAGGGGACAAATAATCGGCACTTCCTAAATGAAAATATGACAATTATTCAAAAACGGAAGAAGAAAACAATAATCGCCGACACAGTTTTCGAGGAAAACTATCTGACAATAAGCTGACCAAATTTCAGCTAAATCAGTTCAGGGGCTGCCTACTTGGAGTTGAAAATGTACCCTTGACTTTCCAAAATTTTTGTTTCAAGAAAACAGGAAAAATATATTTTTTGCAGCATCGTACCCGCAACAGGATTATAACACCTAATCATCTTGCTATAACAATAGGCGTTTGACAGATGTTATGCAGCACGCCAAATCTTTATATGGGAGGTGGTGGATACAAATCACTATTATCAGAGGTTAGTTAATTCAAAATTCTCGTTCCACACATACAGACCGAGAAAACTAAAAACCTTTGAGGCTGTTGCATGACTGCCACCGATAGCTCAAAAGCCAAGAACAATGCACGATTTATTGCAAATACCCTGCTTTTTCCCTCATCAGAAATGCAAGATTAGTTCAGTCAGATGGACAGCTTTCATTCTGGCACTGAAACATCCAATTGGAACCAAAATTCGTAAATTTTTAAGTTCAACCCTTCCTTGACAAAAGCGACAAGTCACCGATTCGTTGATCTTCTCTTGCAGTCTTTCACCGGCTACAATAGTAGGGCCATGGAGCTTTTGCAATGTTTTAGTGTTTTCCCTTTCCAGATCTTCAAGAGGTTCTTCAACCACAGTTTTTGATTGGCTTGCACTAAGTGTTGATGTGGAAACCGAAGGGTTGCATTTGGTGCTTGGCTGCTCATTCAACTCCTTCAGCCATTGCTCCTGGTTGAAGTAAGAGCCCTTTATTACTCTCCGCTAAGTTTTCAGCCAAATCTGAGCTTAGTGATTTTTTTGGCTTCTCCACCTTGCCATGAGTAAGAGCCCTTTATTACTCTCTGCTTAGTTCTCAGCCCAATCTGGGCTTAACGATGTTTTTTGTTTAATACCCTGGAAACAGCTGACAATTTGTAAGCTCCAATTGATTTATTCCCATATCAAAAACAGAAGTGTCAAGTTACCATTTACTACTAAAAATAGCAAACATCTCATGTGAATGATTTCTTTGACACAAAAAACAAGTGTCAAGTTACCATTTGTAACTAAAAATAGAAAGCATCTCGTGGGAACAGGTGCTGACGATTTGTTAGCTCTAATTGAATTTACTCCCTGTTAAAACAAGTGTCAAATTACCGTTTGTAACTAAAAAAATAAAAATCTCTCTATATTTGCATGTAACAAGAAAACAATCAATACCTGTACCTACTGTAAATGTTCGAACTATTTCAAAATCAAAAGTCGTCTCCCCTAAAACATTTCCTACGAACTAGAAGCAACGATGGGTGGTCTAATTGAATTTAGTCCTTGTGAAAAACAAAAATACCAAGTTACCTTTGTAACTAAAAATAAACATCTTGTTCATTTGCATACAACTAGCTCACACAGTTTCAAACCTCAAGGCTCATCTCGTCCATAACTAAAATCCTCAACCTGGCCCACAGAAAATGCTAAAGTTAACCCAATATATGAATACTTCTTCCTCTTTTATAGAATAAATATGGCCGTTCTGAACTGTATCGGGATCAAATCTTCTCATACACAATTTACCTTTAAAACAAGAAATGTGATTGGCTGTTTATAGTGGATCCGATCTGATTGGTGTGACATACATACATCTCCCACTCACTCATCCACTGACCCGTCCACAACATACTCGACGCACGGACTAAAAGGTATTTTTTTTTACAAAAAAAGAACGCAAAAAGGAGAAGTGTATGCCCCTCAAACTCCCTTGTATGAAGGGAACATCTGCTCATATCGACAATAAGTGAATAAAAACAGGTTAGATCTTTTGCTATAGCTTTATAAGTTTCCGGGATTTTCTAGAACTGGGCCCCTCAAACTGACAACCGTCTTGTGGACTGACTTTTACTACTTTAAACCAGATTTTTAAATTTTTCACGTCGTTTGAAAACTTTTCTACATAATAAAAGAAACCGGCTAGATTATTTCATTAAAATAAAAACAACAATTCTCTAAGTTTAAGAAAAAGTTTTATTTTCACTAAAGAATATTGTTAGTACCCTGCAAGACAGAGATCACCTTTTATTTCTGCTCACTGGGAATGCTTCTCTGGTTTGGTATATTACAGTAAGTCGGACAAAATGGGTTCTTGTATTTTGGGGTAGTAATTGATAATTAGCAATTATTGAATGAGGCTGAGTAGGATATGAAGAATTCTGCAGATCAAGGAAGGTGTTATCCACAGAGGCCGAAGGCCAAGGTGGATAACACCGTCCGAGATCTGCAGAAATCTCCTTATCCGACGAAAGCCGAATTCAATAATTGCTTTATTATTCATTCAAAATATTTCCCTGTTCTTAAAGGAGTTTCGCCATTGCGCTCTTTGTTTTTACGAACACCAAATATATCACAATCTCGTCACCAGGTTTTTGTAGTGAATGGTTCAATAATCTGCAGTGGGCTGCACTTTTGACGTCTTGGTTCGATAATTTGCAGCGGGCTGCACTCTTGACGTCACTGGTTCAATATTTGGTCAACAGCAGCTGGTTATAGTGAATTAAGCATGTACTTTTAACCAATCAGAAACGGGGAAATATTTTGAATTAATAATGTTAAATAACTTCTTGATTAAGTTCTTAAAGTGCACCTAACCCCAAAATATTTTATTCACTTAAATAACTCTTTGCACCTGTTTCAAACGCATTGCGCCTTTTTGCCCCTTTTTAGCCCTAATCTTGACTTTTTACAGGCCTTAAAAGTTACGAAATCTGGCCATCATCTGTTCCATGACCGAACAAGTAAGGGGTATGGGTCTATTCCTGGGTTGACGTCACAAACTTCTTTGCATGCATGTTTACAAAGACTTAATACGATGCAAATCAGTCTGTGACGTCAACCCAGGATTAGACCCATGCCCCTTACTAGCTCGGTCGTGCAACAGGTGATGGCTAAGATTTCTAACTTTAAAAGCCTATAAAAAAGTCCAGATTTAGTTTAAAAAGGTGCAGATTTATTTAAGCGGGAAAAATATTTTGGGGTTAGGTGCACTTTAATTTCAAATGAAGGAGACATGGTTGTTGATCACAAGAAAAATAAATAAACCTGTGTTTGGTCCTTGAAGTGATTTACAATTGTATTATGTATTATAATTTATACAATAACAAAATCAATGCACACGCTCTGATTGGTCAATCAGCTATGGTTTATTGTGCCGGTAAACTCATGGAAAAATCGCTCATCTTCTCAGTTATTATATGAAAGCAATAGACCAAGTTTCTATGGTTTATAGGCTGATAAACCACGCAGGATGTTGGTAGAACACTTGAAGAATTCGTAAATCACTCGCCTGGGGCTCATGATTAACAATTCTTCTTGTGTTCGACATCCCAGCCTATAAACCATAGAAACATGTGGTCTACTGCTTAAATAAATTTGCGATCATAGTCACTCTCTGGTTAGAATGCTTATCATACTGGTAATTTTACTGTAACTCACATAAAAGAACCTTCTTGCTCAGTGCTTGACTCAACAGGATCTAATATCTTTGGGTTTTAAGGGCCCATTAACCGATTCATGTGCGTACTCGCATGCACTGCTAAGGACGTGAAATTTCACTACACATCTTTTTTTCAAAATCATGCTTTTTTCACAAGGCCACGAATTTTTTCTATATTTTGAAATTCTCTCAAAATCACCTTTGAGAAATAAAACAAAATCTATGTATAGCATAATGAAGATTAAAATATTAAATCAATGAATTAATCCTGATTAAGTAATTTGCCTGTAATTTGCATTTTTTTTGTGTTAGTCACACGACCAAGGGCGTGCCCTGCAGACATGATCAATATCGTTACTGGTCATGTAAAAAATTAAAACACATGAAATAACCCTGAACTAACTGAAAATGAAGAGGTTATATGCAAATAAATTTTCCTTACCAGCGGATTGAAAAGATCAGTTAATGGGTTCTGAACTAGCAAATTTCTGCCAGCAGGTACTAAATCACTACAGGTAGGTTCTTACATGCAGGTTTACACTGCATTACAAGTGTTTTGACACTGAAGGAAGGCCAGACTGGTGTAAAAACGTTTTACACAGATTAATAAAATTTAGTCATCTTTCAGAAAACAACCAGAGAAAGGTGTCTGAAAAACCTGATTAAGCCCTGGTCAAACAGACTGGCAAGTAGTCACAAGTGGACACAAGTTGAACTTGTGTAGAGACTTGCATTGGGTGGCCAAACGCACTCACAAGTTTCCTCACAAGTACACGCAAGTCCCAAAAACAGTAGTTAATTATTGTTCTCAATAATAAATGCAGATTTCGTAGACAGTAGTAATTTATAAAATAATTTTTCAACTTCTTACCTTTCACAAATACAAATCAAGTATTAATGAAAATACCTAACCTTGCAAAGTTTAAAAGTAATTTCATTCATTAGAATAGTAACTAAACTTCACACATTTGAACACTAATTACTGTAGTATAACTTTACAAACTGGTCTTTGGCTTGGGTGTGTTTAAACATAAAATGGTAAAATGACAAAATGTTACTACAGTTAGCCTACATGGCCTTCCAGTTACTCTAAAGAGCACTCAGGTTAGCCTGAATATCACTGATTAGGTAGCTCTTAATAATATTGTAAGGGTTAGGGTTAGTGTTAGGACACCCGAATCCCACATGTCCTGTCTGTGTCCTTACAGACACCAGTATTCCACGTTGACATTTACCAATAGTTTGCCATTTTTGTGTTTTAAACACACCCCCAGTGAACTATACAACCAGGAAAGGGACACCCACTTGCAGATACAGGATGTCATCTTTGGACACTAAACATTGTGAAGTTGTCAATTCAAAAACCTGATAACATATTAACATGTCTTTTCTTTTTATAATGCAAGCCATATGATATTGTATCTCTTGTGTGAACCAGGGAATTAAGCTATTAGACCACTGTCTGCATTTTCAGATTCCTCTTCAAATTATCCAGTGATGAATTTGTTCTAAAACATTAAGGTAAGAAGTCAAAGCAATCTGGAACAACTTGAAACTGCTCTTGTTGACAACACGATCCTCTGGAGTCCACTCTAATTGGGTTTCTTGAACTTCCCTCCTGCAGCAGGCTTGGCTTTTTTGGATTTTGGTCCTTTCATATCCTCGCTCTAAAAAGAAAAGAAACCAAGAAAATTAAAATATGTTAAACCGCATGCTATGTTCCCATTGGAGTACCTCATTTGCACTTAAGCAATAACCTTTCACTACTAACAGAGGGATAACAATATACAACACACATATTCTACCTAATGTCCAGACAAGTCGTAATAAATCAGGTTTTATTAATAGATCTCTTTTTTTAAGGTATCAGCCAGAGTTAAAAAGGTGAATTTTCCAAAGTTTTGATTCCAAGACTTTCCGATTAAGTCTTTCAAGAGCTTTCTTTTGAAAAATTCCACAAAAAAATATTATTTCAGTGCAGTTATTGGACATTAAAGTTTACTACACGTTAATTGTTTCAATTACCCATTAACTATCTGTAGTCCTGTCATTCTGGAGTAGCTTGAATATCAACACGTCACAAAACAAATCACAAGGTATAGTGGTGTCATTTTATCACGCAATACATGCCGCAAGATTGGTTCAAATGCTTTCGAAATTAAGGGTCAGTTTTCGTCTGCAACGGCAAGTCGGGAGAAGCCAAAAAAATCGTTAAGCCCAGATTGGGCTGAGAACTAAGCAGAGAGTAATAAAGGGCTCTTACTCATGGCAAGGTGGGAGAAGCCAAAAAAATCACTAAGCTCAGATTTGGCTGAAAACTTAGCGGAGAGTAATAAAGGGCTCTTACCTTCAACCAGGAGCAATGGCTGAAGGAGTTGAATGAGCAGCCAAGCACCAAATGCAACCCTTCGGTTTCCACATCAACACTTAGTGCAAGCCATCAAAACTGTGGTTGAAGAACCTCTTGAAGATCTGGAAAGGGAAAACACTAAAACATTGCAAAAGCTCCATGGCCCTACTATTGTAGCCGGTGAAAGACTGCAAGAGAAGATCAACGAATCGGTGACTTGTCGCTTTTGTCAAGGAAGGGTTGAACTTAAAAATTTACGAATTTTGGTTCCAATTGGATGTTTCAGTGCCAGAATGAAAGCTGTCCATCTGACTGAACTAATCTTGCATTTCTGATGAGGGAAAAAGCAGGGTATTTGCAATAAATCGTGCATTGTTCTTGGCTTTTGAGCTATCGGTGGCAGTCATGCAACAGCCTCAAAGGTTTTTAGTTTTCTCGGTCTGTATGTGTGGAACGAGAATTTTGAATTAACTAACCTCTGATAATAGTGATTTGTATCCACCACCTCCCATATAAAGATTTGGCGTGCTGCATAACATCTGTCAAACGCCTATTGTTATAGCAAGATGATTAGGTGTTATAATCCTGTTGCGGGTACGATGCTGCAAAAAATATATTTTTCCTGTTTTCTTGAAACAAAAATTTTGGAAAGTCAAGGGTACATTTTCAACTCCAAGTAGGCAGCCCCTGAACTGATTTAGCTGAAATTTGGTCAGCTTATTGTCAGATAGTTTTCCTCGAAAACTGTGTCGGCGATTATTGTTTTCTTCTTCCGTTTTTGAATAATTGTCATATTTTCATTTAGGAAGTGCCGATTATTTGTCCCCTCTGACTTTATCCTAGTGTCACAAAAGAACAAATGCAGGAGTCAAAAATCTGAGACACCGTTTTTTAGTAGAATGTGTCAAGAAGCAAATGCGATGTTTATTGCTCTCCTCCACTCATTC